>JAIPMN010034385.1:0-16719 GCA_020650975.1 Apostichopus californicus
GCAGTCCAAAGGATCAGAAGTGAGTTTCCAGCCAATGGTCATTACACTGGATTCAAGTTGCCAGGAGAAAACTCATTGTATAGGAAGCCTTGGTTGAGAAATTCCTCCAAAAACACCTTTTCTATTCTACGATTGTGTTGGATTATCAATCCGTCAGGGTTCCCTCAGTGTTGATATATTGAAATTCAAGACTTTTAATTCAGGATGAAAAGGTTATTTTCCACACCCAACATCAACAATGAAAGAAAAGGCATGTTTTGAAGCATTTGGACACAAGTATTGGAGTGACCGTGATGTCATATAATATGTGCATAAGGAAACGGGCATTGACCTTTTTAGGAGCATTTACCTCCCAGACATTTGCTTCGTACCTTTAATCTGGAAGCCAAAATATCCATATCACCAATGATATTTGACAGAAAAGTCATAATAAAGAACAATGGAGGCAGCAGAACTCTTGCATGTTTAGACTTTCTTTCTTCAACAGCAGTTGGTTTGTTTTACAGTGTTTCTTCAGAAACTCAGCAGTACACCCTGTTAATGGTCTTCGATTGTTTTAATGCGTGTGATGCTGTATTTCACGTTGCCTGTCAGTGTTGTACGTGTCGTCGTGCGTGGGTAACATTTTTGCATGTGAGTTGCGTCGTGCAGTGTTTCTTGGTTTAAATTACCCTTTATTGTATTTGCTTCTGGATTATTCTAATTAATTTGTCACAACAACGATTGATAGCGATGGACATGCAACTGCTTTGTAGGCTTAAAGCCAAAAAATTCATGTAAGTTGTTTTCTTTAAACCGCCTTTGATGTCACAAATTACATTACTGTAATTTAAGAATGATAATGTTTATGGAAAGTACAGTTTTACTTTTATGTCATATAATACAATGATTGTTGTTAATGTTAGTTTAGTCACAGGCTTGTTCAGATTGTCCAGAATGACTGTCTAGAACTGATATTGAATAAATTTTGTTCAATGATTTAAGACTTGAACTACGTTGTGTGAATTTTTGGCTCTGTGACTTTCAAATAAATCGCTTTCAGATTTTATTAAACACCCTATGGAATAAAATCTTTTTACCTACCTATTTTGACCCATCCCCATTACCCCCACTCCCTCCACAACATAAAAAATGGTTTTCCTGGAATAGGAATAAGAAATTATTGCTATAACTTACTGATCCAACATATTCCAGAAATAAATTGGGGCACTGAGATTTGTTCACAAGAAGATGTAACCCATCACTTCTGAAGCTAACCTCATAGCTTATTAGTATACAATAGAGCAATGAAGGGGGTGTTAATTTAGATGATACAGCCAAATCTCTTCGTCTATTGCGACTTCAGTGTAGTAACGCTAAAACTAGTACTACTAGTGCTCGGCGCGCTACCTCCTAAAGAACGCCACTTGCCCAATTGGAGGTTTCCTGTTCCCCGATCTGGTCTTCAGAGTAGTTTTTTATAGATTACTTGACAGAAGAATGACTCTTTTATGTCGAACCGTTAAAGTCGATTTGTTTTATTTCATAACAAAAAGGAGGGATCGTAGTATGCTTCCGTCAAGTGTTCGCTTCATACGGAGCTGCATACTGGCTAGGCCCAGTGAAATCGGCGCTGGTGTTGTGCACTAACTTGGTCATAATCGCCGTGTTTTTTTCGTCCTTCAGCCATGGATGAAGGCTAATTGCATGGGTTATGATATTTATGTAGCCCCCAACAACACAACGGACCGGCATTTCTCTCGGATAGTTTACAACAGTTGTAAAACAAACTTGAAATTTCTAACGATATAGCGTAATACAGTGGTTGTTCTCTCAGTGTAAATGTGCGTGTATATGGAACGGTATGATCGTCGCCCATCCGGTACATGATTGGGCTTGGCACTTGTGTTCCTAACATGACGTCATCATTGTCTTGTTGTGAAATCGCATTCTCAGATATCTATTTTCGGATGCGAATATTAAAACGTTAATTACTAATTAGTCTTTGAGGTTTTCAAGGTGATGAGGATAGTTTTGAACATAGATTTTCTCATAGATTCAGAGGAAGTTACTCTCGATTAGTTGGATTTTTCGTGTCATGGCCTCTTTAAAAAACTTGATGGACATGTCACCAGGATGGAAAACGGCGACAAAACGCAGAAAGCTGCTTAAAGTTTGCTGTAAAGGAGCTTACCACTCTACAATAGATGGACATGTCAAAAAGCAGGACAGATATAGAAACATAGCGAATTTTCTGCCTCATGTTAAAGTATTTTGTAATGAAACTAGGCTTTGCTAGTGCTTCTCAATTTGTGTTTCCCAGATGAGCATTTGGAAAGTAAGTTTAGTTATTCTCATTAGGTGAGAAAGAAATCCATGAACATGCAAAGTATGCAGACAGTCCATCTGTCAACTCAGTAGCCTTCATCACCTAATAGACAACAAAGCCACAACTAACATTTCTTATCGGAAGTGTTTTTTGGTTTCCTTTCTGTTTTTGAGCTACTTGGCTGAGCATCCTCGGCTATATAACACTGCTGTTCAGAATGTTCAGGAATTTCTGTAAAACGGAAGTAACATGTTGCATTACATTTACAGCAGCACACATAAAACTAATACACATCAAAACTTTGATTCATTCAATGAAGTAGGCCTTTAGATCAAAGAATAACATTTCTCACCTGAAGTCATTTTATCCATATTTTCATTCTGATCAATTGTTTCACCTTCCTCCCCCAAGACCTGAGAAATTTCTGTAAAAGGGAATTTTTTTGGGTATGAAATGAGCTCAGCAACCCACATAACACTCAGAAAGTAACATGATTACTCCTAAAATGTCAAGGATTGTTGACAAAAGATTTCGAAGACCCTAAGTAATGTTATAAGAGTTGTTAAGTATCTCATACTTAGTAGACCAATTGGTTCACTGCCCTCATTCTTTAAAATTTACCCAGCTCTCACATGAGCAAACTTTGAATCCAGTTGTACATCAACAGTAATTGCAAACATAAATGTAAGGCAAACTTAAGATGCACATATGAACACCCTTTTTTTGGAAATATACATTTTCCAGACAAACAACAAATTCAACCCGCAGCTACCATCTATACTGCAGTTTAGTGAGTTGAATCTAGAGAATGTAGGATATGTCTTTAAAAGCTAATGATCCAAGGTATAGACTAGTATCAGAACTACATTCTTAAATAGGTAGTGTCATCTTCAAAGATCTGTAGTACAAAATGCCCCAGCATTGTCAGCAGACTTTTGCATGATGTCACTTTTATTTCCTTGTTTGTTTTGGTGCGTTTCATCTGCGAGTCAAAATCTACACATATACGATAGTTGTGCAGTAGGTCTGCTCTCCTACGTGCGGTGATTTATTTCTACAGCCCAGCCATCTTATTGCAGTCTTAACTTCTGTCAACATACCTATTTCGTCCAACGTGATCTCGTGTAACGTCCTCCCAACGAAATTTGAAGCCTTGCCTGAGTCGACTGCCATGAGTAATTTTGCCACTTTTGCCTTTTCTAGGGTGCTGCTTGGAAGCCTTTAATGTTGATGATGAACAGCCATAGAATGGCCCAAGTGCTCAGCAAGCCATTGAGCTTGGTGCTCCCCCAGGGCAAACACTTGACTTAGTTTTGCTGTGTATTTCATACGTTTGGTGGCCGGAATAAAGTGAGGGGAGTCTAAATTAGCCTTGAGTGACAGATCCCTCAAGGAGTCAGTAGCCCTTAGTGGGGTAAGGGTCCCAAATCTGGCAAAGAAGTAGCGATTCTTTGAGGAAATTCAGGCACTTTTCCTCAACGTTTGGAGGTACCCCATCAGAGCTTGGCAGTTCTGGGGTAGGATCAGAGGTACCTTCGTACCCTCTTTCCTCTGACAAAAATAACTGCCAAATCTGTGCACAACTTCTTTTCTAACGATGTCAGAGAATCTTTAATCTCTTCCACATCCGAGAATCCCTAATTCGATTGTAAGCTTCAACGCTGAAAATACAATAATAAAGGATACATATTGGTATAGTAGACATCAGCAAAAGACAGTTCACTAATTCCACTGCCACAAATGTTGTAAAGGTAAAATCTAGAGACCTATCTATTAGTGCTGCCTTTCTGGGACAAGTGTTAGAAAAGAAAACAGGGGATCCTATTGTAAAACTGTAAATTTTAACTATGTTATTTTCTGCCCTCTGAGGTCATGTAGTTTCTACCCCTTTTCAAGTGTACTGAAAAAAGCTTCTGTTCCTGTGATTTCATGTTAGAGGTTATCTATGACAGTGACAGGTACAAGGAGTGTGTGGGGGGGGGGGTGCAACAGACATACACCACTCCCCTCATTGAGCTTAATCTACAAAAATACACGTTAAATCATTAGCTGATTAACAATAATTGGGTGAAACTAATGAGATGAACATACTAAACATATTTATTGCTCGATTTTGCAGTATTTATACATTTTGGTGCTATACAATTTGTAGAAGTCAATGTATTAAAGCTGAAGCAATAATATCATCATATTGCTTCTAGGCATCCTTACACAAGGTACAATTTTTCAAAGATCAAAATGGAAATGCCACTTTTTTTATACCATATAGAAACATTCATTCCAATGTAAGAGTAATCTGCTACCTCATTTGACACATGAAAGAAAATAACTTAATGACCATGATATATGAATAATAAATGCAATTGTGACAGAAACAATTTTCTTGGGTAACTGCTAATTGCAAGTGATCACTAGAAAGTGCATACACACAATTATCTTTAATATATAGCAGTATGTAGGAATGTTTTGTAGCAGAACGACAAATTCCTTATCAATTACAAATTCAGCTCACCTACCTCATTGTCATTGTCAGTATGTGGTACCAACATTGTATTAGCAAACAATTTTGAAGAGGGAATGGAAAAGAAGAATTTTGACCTTATTTCAACTTTCACTATAATAATCAATTCAATTGTACTTACTGAATTTGCTCGGTCTCCCCAGGCCGTCGTTTATTGAAAACAAAAATCAACTTCGTTAAAGCCAAGTTTGCCCTCTCCTGTAGAGGGTGCTCCTCTCCGACACAGTGACAAGATCTTTTAGGACAGTTATTGACTTTGCAATTTCTTCGTCCATAAACGCAGACAATTTTGGCCAATTCTTCCACTTTACTGTACCTTCGTTTGACGAGGGCGTTACGTGCTGGTGAGGACACCCTGTCCGACCAGTCAGCTGCCATGAGTTTAAGAAAGTCATTAGCCTCCTCTCTTTCTTTGCTTTGGCTTCTTTAATTGCAAAGGCCTCCTTCACTTTCGCTAATTTTTTGAAGGTCATGCCCTAATTTCAAGGCAGTTGAAGGATATCTCACTCCATCACTCCCAACAGTTGAGACTTTGCCAGCAAACTGGAAGACTGCAGCTACGAAATTTTCGTAGCTGGTGGGTTTTAACAAGTCCGACATATCCGCATCTGTGTTGGTGATCATCAGCCGTGCCACCTCCATCAACTTTTGCGACACATAGCGGCTATCCATGCCAGAGCACCGTCTTGCCATATTGACTCCTAGCTGCAGGAGCAGATTATCGTGCTTTATAAGCATTTTTACGTCATCTCGGTACATTTTAGTTATGATTTTGTTGACTTCTGTAAATGAGGAAGCAGTGGTCTCATTTAAGATGTCCACCTGTATGCGGACATCACTTCTTCTAATTTGTGCAGCCTCTTGGTTTGACCCGACACTTTAAATAGGCTGCATGCCGTCTCAAATCCTCAGTCATATAGTATCCCAGACATGTTGGGCATGGAGAGTACATTCTGTGAGACGTTTCTACTTTCGGTCGTCGTACCGGGACGAGTTCCCCCTTGTTCCTGTTTAACACAAATCTGTCATGGGAAAAATTCCCCTTGTTCAGGATCAGCTCCATGTCTTCTCTTCTTTGTTTTGGACTACTTTTTCTGACACCGAATTCTAGCGACATCTATCTCATCCGCATGGCTCCTTAGAAGGTGGACTCACTTTTGTGTGTAATTTGTCGCAGAACAGACAAGCATTCCTTCTTGGACCACTACTTGAAGTCCTAACATAGATGCCTTCTTCCCTCTCATCTCAAGTACCGAAGGAGAGAGCAAAGTGAAAGCTTTCAATTAAAAAATTACGACAACTACACATCTTTTTACATTAAATGTTTTTATTATGCAGTGCTGTATGTAGCTAAGTCCAGTAGATCCATGCCATTCCTTTGGCATCCATTGTCGTAATGTAGAGCATCTAAATCTTTTGATGTACAGGCTAAATATGGATAAATTTAGGAATTGTAAACATTAGGTTTTAATTATGTTATTGATATTAATGCTTATCGCAACAATTAGAAAGACACAATGACTTGTTTATGAATTCCACTTCATCCACCTCAACATCATGGGATATAACATTTTCTTCTTTCAGTAGTTAGGGATACTCTCTTATTGGTGCAGTCTTTGACCCTATTGTTCTGGTGTCTAGTGATCAATTTAACAACTGAGACTTGATAATACACCAAATTGTTTGGTTACAATGTAAATGCATGTAAACTTATATTGTCCCATTGTTTGACAATTCCCCATTCAAGCTTTAAGAATTCAGCTCTCCTAATGTTCTCCATATTGATCACCTGTCTTTCATTTAACTCCTTTAACATGATCTGTTGTGTTCTGTTTTCTTCTCCCACAAGTGTAGTCACATCATTGGCCTTATGACCTATGCATGAGACAAGGGCCAATATTTGTCTCAATTGGGACTCCCACAAAAAGAAAGTCAAAGTAATGCAGCTTGGATTGAGATCAAACTTATCCACATTTTCTGTCTCCCCAATCAAAATGTTGGGATGAGGTGCCCAACATCCCCCCCCCCCACCTCTGATCCTTCCTCAAGCAGTAATCCGACCATAAGTGGACTCCCCTGAACTCATCTCAAAGTACCTGAGATGAGTTGAGGAAAGTCCAGTTCCAACACATCTGCAGTCCAATTCAGACACTACATAAAATGAAGGTTGCTACTGCTTTTTACGTGCAAGGAAAACGGACACGGACCAAAGGTCAACAAAACCAAAAACAATCCCAGTCTGTTAAACAACCACCATAACCCAATCGAAAACCCACAAACAGAAACCTCTCACCAACCCACAAACGTATACAATGCAGCGTTCAACGTAACGTGAAAAGGACAGGAACCAAAACAACAAAGCTCTACAAACTAGACCCAAAAAGCCAACTCCAAACCACAAACAGAATCCCCCCAACCCATATTATGTAACGACCACACAACCCCCCCTACTACCGCTAGGTTGCTACTACCGCACTTCTATTAAATAGGTGACAACTTAGGTAATGTTTTTTTCATAAGAGAGTGTTCGATATAAAATAAAATCAATAATGAAACAGCAACTTGAAGGAATTATACTAATGCTCACCTCGATGGTCACTCTTCTCCGCTGATTCTTCGGAGTCATATTTAGCTGAGTGCTGAAAGAGAACAGCAAGAGGACTTGTAAAATATTTGTATTTCAAACCAAGATTCCACAATTTAACTTTTTAATATCAAATATCACCCGTATGTAGCTAGCTCTCGTCAGACATTCAGTGAATAGAGAGTGTGTTACAAGTAAGATGATTTTCTTCCAAATGTACATTGTTAGTGTGCAAAAATGCACTCAATACTGATTAAAATGGGAATGAAGAATGAAACATATTGAGAAGTAGCTTGTATGTATAATCAGTTGACTTTACAATTGATCAGCTTATTTCAGTATATAAACATATATCATGATTTGTATGTTAGTACTATTTACATATTTTCTAGGTTACAAGGCCAAGTTTCACATATTAACCTCCTGTCTGTCTTTTATCCCTTT
This sequence comes from Apostichopus californicus, assembly GCA_020650975.1. NCBI lineage: Eukaryota > Metazoa > Echinodermata > Holothuroidea > Aspidochirotida > Stichopodidae > Apostichopus > Apostichopus californicus. The sequence continues at coordinate 7,858 of JAIPMN010034385.1, forward strand.
CATTTATTAACATACCTTCCTTCATTTCTTCCTTGGTGAAAGTCTCATTTTGGCCTGTAGAAATAAGATGTATTAATAACAGTAAATTATTGACAATTGCAAATCCAGTAACTTCTCTCATTGGTGATGATAAATTTCAGCTGTTTCCACAATTCATTCTTTCCAATAGTCCAATAGTAAAAAAGCACAAATGCCGGGGGGGGGGGGTTCTTGCCATTTCAATGAAGTTAATTAGTGTCCCTAATATTCTTAGTGTGAAGTGCAATGTTAAATAGCATCAATCTAAAATGAAATTGTTGTAACTTAAATATGTGACAATAACAAATTTCAATTGGTAAGAACCTCACTAATTCTAGTCTAACATGAAAGGAGGAAATGGGGTGGGGGGGGGGGGGTATGGACCAGCCATCAATTTCCAACATATTGCAATTGTCTTGATGAAGATTTTACCATGAGCAACAAAATGAGTAATCCCCCAAACTCTCATGCTGTGGGTGATGGCACTAGATTATTGAAATTTGTAACTTACTTTTCTCTTTGCACTATTTGCTTGACTTCTAGTCTTCATTTCACTATTTCGGTCTCTTGTGACTTCTCTCTTCTTCTCATCAGAAGAGTGTTCATCTGAAACATAGTATAGGCAATAGCATAATTAGTGACACAGTTGATAGAGATGCATTGACAATACTTCATTTCTGGTTTAGATAAACTCGCAGGATCAGCAGACAAGTGGATAGATATACAGTACTGTACATACCAGATTAAAATGAAAATCAACAATACAACAACAATTTCAAGGGATTAAACTAATTCTCCCCTCTATTTTCAAAATGTTCCCCTGATTCTTCATCAAATTGAGGATGATGTTTCCCAGTAGATTCCGGCATATCCTAGAAGAAAACAGCAAGAAGACAATTAAATTCTTTTTTTCTTTCTAACTGCACCTTCCTAGTATGAATTTTTTCAAGAGTATATGCTGCAAAGAAACCGAGTGGGTTTTGTTAAATAAGACTACTTACATCCACTTGGTCATTGTTATGGTGACAAGTTCGTGCTCAGAACCGGAAAAAATAGTAACATAAGAAAAAGTGAAGAAGAGATGTTCATGTGTAGTATGTATAGGTAGGAAAGACCAACGACAATTGAAACAATTTTCAATCGTTCTATATCACTGGCATTACTCTTTCTCTTCAAGTGGAATACACTATGAATGATATTGTGTTAGCATCAGCATTGATCACATGCCCTTTGACCCACACCAATTGTTGAAAATGCTGTACAGTGACGGAAAATAATGAAAATAGTTTTCAACCAATTGAGTAATTCTTTGTTGAATACATAATGCAGGAACTGTTTCCAGACTTCCAGAAGCACAAAACCTGAGCCGAGTTTGACATTTTACCTAAACCAAGTGGGTTTATTGACCAAAATTTCCAGTTGGCCTGTCCTTGTGCTTGTATGTAAGTTAATGTTTGATCAATTCAATTTGAAAGGCAAAAATAAATAGCACATAATATCTTGAAGTGGTTACTGTAAGATCATGGTTGAGGTATATCATTGAGATATGTTATTGCCCTGGCTTTTCCAACATTTAAATCCCCCAATCAATGAGAAAATTTCTTGTCAAGTTGTATTTAATGGATAGACTATGACAATGCTTAAGAAACTGTTTTAATTTTAAACCTCCTTTTACTAACATACTTTTTCCTGTTACCTTGCTGATTGATTTCTAACCGTTGTTTCTTCTTCAGGAAACACGTATTATAGTTAATGGTTGAAAAAGTAAGAGCTATTGCTTAAATCCTGCGGAAGGTTAAAACCCTCTATCTAACATAGTCTTGTTAAGACCATGGTATAGGCTGCTTCAATTTACACAGAGTACCCATACCTTCTTTACACAGAGGTGACCGCATCTTTTCTCAGAATGCACCACCCTTACTTGATGTTTATTTTCGTTCCTTGAGTCTTGTACATTTTCGGTAGCTATCTTATCATTCTGAGCTCAGTGTTTTGACCATAATTTTAAGGCAGATGGGTAACAAAAAGTGAACGACCCAGGCGGATATCCACCAAAGGGGCAAACTCCTTCAATATGATCATTTTTGTCCTGCATCCCATCATTATGATTTGTTCTGTAAGAAACTTGATCACCATGGCATAGCAAATTCATGCCCCTCTTTGGAGGTATGTCCAAGATCCTCCGCCAAGTGGTATTCAGTGAACGATCTCCTTCGTATACCTGGACTTTATCTTGTATATGATGTTTCTCCATACCCTATGAAATTTTAACAAACCAGCCACTTATTCATTCCAAGGTGCAAGCATAGATTGTGAAAAAAATTTCTGTTGTCAGTGCATACTTCTGGCATCACACCTGTTTGCTTCTGTCCACTTCTGGTGGAAAATGAGTGTAATTCAAAAGTGATATCTCCCTCCATCAGACAAATCTTAGACTGTGCTTTTATTTGTAGAAATGTGCACCTAAACTTGTCAGGGAATTTAGGCTACTCCCTGAAAAATACTAGTGCATTTCAGTTTCCTAATCACAAATTAGTAAGAAGTGCAAAATTCGAACACTTCATGTTAATATATTCATTCATTCAAAAATATTAATTTTTGAAATTGTTATCTTTGATGTTGTGAATAGTCATAAATAAAAATAAACATATACAGACCGGAAAGGGAAGCAAACATTTTAAAGGAGAATAGGTAGTTGACAGATACATTTTACATAACTTTCTGTACACTTTCCCTTCAAATCAGCTAGAATCATGCACCCTGCAAAGACTTAAAAAAGGTTCATATTTGGAATATCCTTAAAAGTGGGACGTCAACTTAGGAAAAATTCAAATATAAACCATTTTTTATGGCCATTAAAGATATGTGTGGTGGAAATTGCTGCTGCTGGTGCAGTTTTTATTGAAAATCTTTGCAGGGTGGAAATTTAAAGATGATTTGGAGGGATACTGTACACAAAGTCTCTCAACTACCTACATTCTGAAAATTAAAGTGCTGGTTTCAGCACTTAAAGACCTACTTCATAGCACTTTGTAAGAGCCCTATTAGGGACAGCACCCCAAGTGCAAAACACAGCACTGATAAAGTGCTCTCTCCCAGCACCCAATAAGGTGCTGGTTGCTGCACCCGCTAAGAGCTATACCCAACACTTTAAAGTGCCAAAACTATTATATTCAGAGGATCTTCGCCATTGCTTCAAATAGCCCACAATCCCATAAACAAGTGTCTTCTTTGATGTCAAACAACAAATTGATGGAAGCTGAGGATACCATTCTTCAAGACATTCCTCACTATTTTGACACATTTTGTGCATACTAAATCAACAAGAATAAAGGAAAACAGAGAAACTTATAAGATTTACGTTTTTATTTCATGAAACAAAGAAAAATATAAAACACAAAGTGAGAATGAAGTGATGAGATTTCAGATCGTTAACAAAGATTTGTGATTTTCTTATATGTTTTGACCCTAACATTTGTTTTGAAGCAGTGACTTAATTCAAATTTAGTAAATCATGAATTTTGCATCACATTTTGGCCTTCTAATTCATTTACAAGGAAGTATGAATGTACCTCATAGTTTGTAAGATATCACACAACAGCTCAGAAAAATTGGGTCCCATAGATGAATCTCTATCAATGCAAGCAATATCATGTTTGCATGTGTTGTTTTGTCAGCTGTGATTTTATGATGCCACATTTCTCTCAGATTCTCTTGTTTATCATATTACTAAACACAAACACAAGAGCATAATTAGGAAATTCCAAAGATAGGAACATCTCAATATTTTTGCCATGGTTCTTAAGAAAGATGAATAGCTGTATGTTATCACAATCAAATAGTAAAATCATTCAAAAAGACTTTTCTATCAGCTGATTAATAATGCTGTAAATTCTCACTCTACTTCAATACTTGCACTTGAACCTGTACTGCATTTGCAATTATCATATAAGAAAATGAATTGAACACCCCCCCCCCTCCCTTTTAGACTCTGCAATTGTTTGGAGTAAAAGGGAAGATGCAATTTTTTTAGTTAAGTTATAGTACAACCTGTAATATTTTGTTATGGGTCTCAAATATAACCACCAGCTTAATAGTAACATAATTATGAAGCAAATTCAGTGATTCAAAGATATATCACTTATCCAACTTTTCACTTAAAGGTAGACTGTATTGGTCCCAAATTATAGCATGTTAAACTTAATAGAAGTTTTCAAAAACTACTTTCCTGGAGATCTTTACTTTCCAAATTGACATTCTACATAAGCACTCAGAATAAGTGAAATGTTCCAGTGAGGTAAATTTCCTCCAGGGTGTTAATAAGAAAAGTTTAAGAATTCTGACCAAATGTGACAATTGTTTAGAATCTAGCATATTTGGGGCCAATACAACCTTTAAGATATCTAAACTCATAACGGTTGGGTATAATGATTATCCAAATACTAAAGGTAATAGGAAAATGTAGTGTACTACAAAACACATGGGTACCTAATGTTTCTTGTTTGGAAACAGCTGAAAACCAAAGGAAGAAGGAAATTGGTTGCACTAAGCTATTTGTTGAGCAAAATTACACAATATGTACTTTCCCAGGTACCCTGTGCGTTTTTAAGTACAAGGAATGACCACACATACTTTACACAGCTAAGCATAGTTGAAGAATTAAAAGTCAGGGTATAAATATAACTGAAACAGAATTAGACACACATGTAAACTATTCCAAAAAGACCTACAGTAAAAACATTTGGAAAAGTTGAGGTGCAACTAGTCATCTTCTTTTGCGATGCAGTCTACAGCCACCTTGACCTCTTTCACCCTGTTACTCACTTTCTGCCCTGGGAGAATGCCTATTCCATACACTACCTGTAGATATATGAAAAAGTCTTCACACGGTTCCCTCTGAATTCTTTCATCGCCTTTAAAATTGCCGCTTTGCTCTCTACTGGTGCACTTCGACAAAAATCAGCCAGTCCTTTTGCTTTATCATTTTCTACGGTTGGAAGATCTCTTGTAGACTGCCCTTTGTCATTTTCCATGTTTGTAAGCTGGTACTGGGCCCCAGTATTGCTTATATGTCCAGATTTAGCCATCTTATCCCGAAGGTTTGGAAATCGATCAATGATGCATCTTGCTGCTCTCTCCTTCTCTTCTGGTGATGGATAGCTGAAAGAATGACTGACTTTCAAAATCTTCAGTAGAAACCTATTATATACTAACATATCTTAAACAAACATGCATTCGAGCCACTTCAAGATTTAATCCCACATTAACTTCCAGGGAAACTAACATGTGGACAAGTGAAATGTCTATGTTGCAGTTGAGTATAAGTAGAAACATGTTAGTGGGATATTAATAAATGCCTGTTTTTCAACCATACCACTGTCAGTTGTGTTTTGGGCGAAACAGGCAAACTGTTTGCTAATTACAATGGTAAACTTTTTTGTAGCTGTTGCTTAAAATCCAGTCATATAATCATCTTCAGTAGAATTTGGATAGATATAGTCACCATTTTTATGTACTAGTATACTATATGTTTTTTTTTTCTTAAACCAATTTATGCTGGAAATGATATAATCATGAGCTTGAAATGTCATGTTACAAGGCACATATATAGTCTGCATCAATATCCAATTCTTTAGAACCATTATATAGGGCCACATTGGGCCACCTATTGTTCCTATCTGGTGGGACCCATGTAGAAGAAAATCTGTCTTGCATTGGCAGCTTCTTTACTCTGTGGAAAGTACCTTTTCATTTGATATTGGTTTTGTGTGGTACCAACTATGATTGATAATAGCCCATTTTGGGGCCCTTTTTTTAGTGTGTCTGTTGGCCCCTTTGTAGCAGAAAATTTGTCTGGCATGATGATTTCCATAGTCTGTAAGTTTAACCCGAGCGTTCCAAACCAGTTTTGAGTGGTACCTTGCCAATTTAATCTCGGTCAATGCTACGATAATGGGCATTTAGGCCATATTTGGGGGCGTCTGTCGGGCCCTTGGCAGCAGAAAATTTGTCTGGCATGGGCCATTCAGTACTATGTGGCATTCATGCATTAAGTTGACATTGGTTTCAAGTGGTACCTCGTTCGTTTGATCAAATGCATTTTTGGGCCCCTTTAACCGGCGCCAGGGGCCACATGCAGCAGAGGGACCCCGGCAGACATCCACTTTTGGATATACTGGGTTTTTGCCCAAATGTTCCAATACTCAGACATTGGTACCTCGTTCGTTTGATCAAAGTGCACTGGGCTGCCGGGCTAATACGCAGCCCAGACACGGAAGCCCCGAGTCTGTCAAGACACGAGTCTGGGACACAGTTAAAGTCTCCGACCATGACACATGGTGCACTACCAGGAATAAAGGAAGGCAGCATGTTCGATATCTATTAATGAGGCTCTCCTTGTCCTTGATTTGACCATTAACCAGACGGTACATGACAGATGATCTCCATGTTTCACAACAATATGTGTCATTAATTCAGAAGTTCAGTGTTTTGCTTCTGCTCAGTGTGTCTTTTAGAAATCTTTTGTAATTTTTGGGGTACAATATTCCTCTGATTTGAAGGTAAAGATGCCACTGAAAACCATACAAGTGTCTTTGAAAAATATCAATGCCACCATAACAAATTTGGGCATGGTTTTCATCATACATACAGTACAGGCAAAAGACTTAGTGCTTGCTAAAACTGAGCCTTCAGCTACAAGCCTGGTTACTCACTATCCATGTATCTTGACAAGTGCTGCACAGACAATGTTCACTAAAGTTATTCTTGTCTCCGGTGTGAGTGTCTTGTTCTTCATGTATTCACGAGTAATTTCTTCTCCTTTGAGATGTGTATCCAACATTGATAGGAGGTCCAAAGACTGGAAAAGACACAGTATGTGTACGTACATACTGGGTGGTTCTGTACAGTGCAAATTCTGCATGTGCAACGTTAATGTTTTGTTCGTCAAGCTTTGTGGCTATGTGGCCATCTATTAATATAAAATTGGCTTATTCCAACTATGTATTACATACATGCATGCTGCAGAGATGAAGAACTGCAGCAACTGGAGAATGCAAACTCCCTAACGTACGATTTACCCGCGATTCCCTTCACAACAAGAAACAAAAGAAACACTCATAGAAGGTACTGTACTTGTTCCAACCATTTGTAAGAATCCTGAAATCAGGCAGAACATGAAAATGTCAAGTACATGTGTTGCATACAAAATCTGTAGAGGTAAAACTTTGAGTCCCTCCAAATAAATGGGATAGGCTGTTATTAATACTTAGGAGTCATCTCCATATGGTTCCAAATGAAAGGGGTCACCTACGATGAAATTATACTACCACTGTTGACTTGGATATGCTTTTAGTTTCTTTTTATCACTGACTGATATCCACATCCGACCACAGCAGTGTCCTACTCATCCCGAAGTACACAGAGAAGCATCGTGCTAAGAAGCAACGACGAAGTAGACCACAGAAGGACTTGTCATTTGATAACGTCAGGAGCATGCAAGAGATGCTTCAAACGACCGACTGGAATGTATTTTGTGAAGGCTGCGATGACCCAGACGAATTAACTGACGTCATTTCAAGTTACATTGGATTCGTCAGCGATGTATGCATACCAATGAAGCAAATAACACCTGCTGAGATGATGAAGCGAATCCCCCCAGACAACAAGATCAAACAACTGGAAAAGGAAAAACAGAAGGCCATCGAGGACAAAGACAACATCTCCAGGAACAGGATGCAGAGGGAAATCAATCAGCACGTAAAAAATCTGCGAAGTGACACCTTTGGAGGAATAAAAGGAAACTCTCTTGCATTCTGGGATGTCGTCAAATCCATAAGAGACCCTACTAAAGATGACCAGCCTAGGCAGGCTGATGCAGATTTTGGGAAGGAACTATCCGACTATTTTGGACGGTTTAATGACTCGATAAGTAAAGATATACCGTTATACCTACCTGAGAAGAATGAGGGTTGTCCTGAACTTCATGTCAATGTGGTAAGGAAACAGTTTAGGAAGGTCAAAAAAGGTGTTGCTTGTGGGTCAGATAAAATTCCGTGCTGGGTTTTTAAATTCTTTTCTTTTGAATTAGCCCCAATGTGTTTTTTACGTGCCCCGCCATGCGGGATACAAAACGTCACGGCCAAACGGCACTACCGAACCATCCCATACTGACAAACGAAACTCAGGTCAAGCGAGCCAAAAAAAACATACGCCCACCGGCCTGCAGAGACAACGCCCAACCACCCACTGAAACATTCAAAAAACTACAAAAGGACGACCACCACGCAGCGAGACGAAACACCCCTCCCCAGCACACCAGCGTCCAAAAAAGGCAGCCCCATATAAACGGCGAATATCGCCTACAACCTGAAGGCGAATGTCAGACTTCACCGCCTCCAGGAATGCCTGCCAACTAGCAAATTTTCCCCCAAAAACAACATCACATCTATTCCTCCAAACAAGTTTTTCACAACAGAACAAACACAAATAATACGCTGCAACACAGCAACAGAACAAACTGGAGGATCTAACCCATATAAAACAAAGCCCTGTCCTACCGACCAGGAACGGTCTCCCGTTAAACGGTCGGTCCAAGTCTGAAACCACTCCCACAAGCTTAAAACAAAGGAACAATGCCAAAAAACATGGGCAGTACTCTCTAAGCTGTCACAGCCGGTCCTCGGGCACAGTCCATCACCCAATCCGCCAGTGATACCTTTTCACATACCTTTTCACATTGGTCACCAATTCTCCATGCAAGATCACGGAGCCTGCAACCATTCAGCCTTGAATGCACCGAACGTCATACTTCGGCAGGATGACGTCCCTGTACAAAAATTGCAT
>JAIPMN010034402.1:0-11288 GCA_020650975.1 Apostichopus californicus
AGATATACAACCAGAGGCGTATGTTGGTATGGTCGATAGCGGTTGAGGACGGAGCGTAAATGTGTGTGCGATAAGTAACACTGTTATTGGTTGGACTGCATGTATGCTCGGGAACTGTAATCAGGAGATCGAACAAACTCAAACGCTTTTCTAAATTACGAAAATATTTTCGAATTTAGGGGAAAGTTTGTCGTAATCTCATAGTTATGTGTTTTGTTATTACATCTAACAAAGAACTACTTCTATACGCGGTAAAGTCATGTATATTGAGTAAGATATTTTACCATGCATACTGGACTAATACTGGAATAATTCGCTACCTTAACTCGTTATAGATTATTTTCCTTAATTTGACTGCATTTTATTTTTTATTTACTTGAGTTGTCTGACATAATATCCGATATTAAATTCTCTTATTTTTGTTATTCAAGTTGATTCTCTCCCTTGTCGCACAGTCACATACCATACGTAACGTGTGTACTATGTAGACCTCTAGAGGGAGGGAAAGCCCACTGTAAGTAAAATTAGCAATGTAAAAATGTTATTGAAATGTGTAATGTACTGCACCTTTAACACCTCGAGATTTCAATGTGGATAAATATGGGTCGATCGGAATAGATGGGGGCAGCAGACACTGACTTAGACTGAAACGACAAAAAAGGCAGACAATCATTAAAACAATGCGGGATTATTTTGCAGCGTTCTTTATAGACACAATCAACATCATATTAAAAAAGCCCCCAAAATAATAATAATACTAATTATATTAAATAAATGAAATGCAGGTCAATGGCCATAAGTCAATGGAAACTTTAAATAGGTCATTTAAATAACTCATGTTAAGGGTGAATTTCAAATATACTGGATCGGCCGAAGGAAGAAGCTTAGAATAGTCATGATTAATTATTTGCAATAAAAAATAATATTAAAACAAATATATAAAAAATTGCAATAAAAATTAATACTTTGTCATGACAACGTATTCATTTCTAACACCAACTAATACTTCTAACTAACTAACAATTTTCATCTGGCCTAATCTAATCGCAGATTGGATTGATAATTTAAAGTTAACGTTGGAACTTGAAGGCTTAAAGTTCGCTAAATATAACGCGACACTATTTTTCACAAACATACACTTACATCCTTTATCTATATACTTACAATTAAGAAATTCATATTCAATTCGACGAATTAAACGGAAAGTAACGTTTTTGTTTTCATAAATTAATTTACGTTAAGACATTTTCTCTACTGTTCTATTGTATGTAATAGGCCTATATTTAAAGCGGTGAATATCTGTTGGTAGTTGCAAACATATAATAACGTGTCAATAACACGTTTAATCTCAGTGCATAGTGACTGCATACTGCCTTAGGTCTCTTCGCATGTATTACATACATTTATGACATAAAAAGAACGAGGCAGTCAAAAACTAACGTTTGACACAAAAAAAAAACATGAAATAGAACTGATGAGAAATTTATCATGATTGTCTTCGCCGCTTTAAATAACGAAATGATAGAAAACCGGTTTGATATTGATTAATGTTTTTGCCGTCGCCAATAACCAATATATTGCTATTGCTAACATTATGTAACATAGATACAGGTTGGCCGATTGTGAAAATGACCTTCAGCACTACATTTCATATATGTATCAATGGTAACCAACATAAATAAACATTAACATATTCGACTTCAAAAAGACAGAAATTTCATCAGTAAGGACTAGCCTACCAAATCCTAAACCAGACAGTGTCTAGACGTGACGTATTTATTGCGATATCCAGGTACTTGTTTGTCAGTAAATTCCAGGTGCTTTTTTATAAACGACGCGCGCGTCTATTCCATTGAATACAACTTCTTTTCATTAGGACGCGCGCGTCTATTCCATTGAATACAACTTCTTTTCATTAGGACGCGCGCGTCTATTCCATTGAATACAACTTTCATTGTATTGTTCAAGTATTTGATTGACAGGTGTTGAACAAAAGAAAATGTTAAACTATTGACAGTGTCAGTACAGTCAGTGTACATCTTTAGCAAGAAAAAAAATGATGAAATAAGTTCAACAGACTTTTGCGATAAAATAAAATGTGTACTGAGTAGAAAGTAGTGGAAGTTTTTAACGTACAAATGTATGATATAAATGTGTACAGTATTGGGTATATATGACAGGTTAGTGCTTGTAAAAGGGAATATGGTGACAACACACTGTAGAGTATATAGAGATAATGTAAGGGTTATTGGCCTTGTAGGTTTGGGAGGGAGGGTTGGTGGGTTGGGAAGGGTAGGGAGAGGGGGGTGACTGTTTGGCAGGGGACAGGATGATACTACAATCTTAGTAAGGATCTACTTAAAACCTTACAGATTATTCTTTAACAGATGTACTGTGTAAGTTTCTATTAGTATATTCTGCACACAATGAGAATACAAGAGAAACATATATACGTGATTTTGAGTGTTATTTACATATAGACTGTTTTAATGGTCTCTACTGTGTGGGGATTGACCGTAATGTTATGTGCGCTAATAATAATATGCATATATCTAGAGTTATTTTTCGCATGGTAGTAGGGGAAGCGGTGCGGCGGAGTGGGGGGGGGGCAAGGGTTGGAGTGGAAGAGGTGACGACAGGTTGATCAGAAAAAACGGACAATAATAATATGACAGGAGACCTTGCTGAGTGTGTGTGTTTGGGGGTTAGTGTTTGTGCGGTGGAGGGGGGGGGGGGCGTGTGTGTGGTTGTTAACATGATAAGTTCCCAAGTCTTATAAACATAGATTAACGAAATGGGGTAAGCGGTCTAGCATAGTTTGGTTTAGGGGGAGTGGGAGGGTTGGATTTGGGAAAGCTTAGGGTAGTATATATAGTTGAAAGAGGTGCCGTATTAATAGATGAGGCCATTAACGATATGTTTCATTTACATCTCTGTCTTATTTTTACTTAAAAATATATGTGCATTTATAATCAGTTAATTAATAAACTAATTAAATAAAATTTCCTCCTGATCAAGAGGAAAATATGAGCTTCAGAGTATAACAAAGTTGACTTTTTTTTCGTTCTAGCCTATTTCCCTTTCAAAAATTATGTAAATTTAAATGTTTGTGTTTATTTTAGGTAGATTTTGGCAAAACGTCTTTTTTCATACTCTTAGATGATGATAATTTGAATTATTGATTCCTAATATCTTGTTCTAATCACATCCTATTTTGTTGTTATTGTTTCAATGAGATATATTATTTGTTTACATTTAAGGTAGGGACTCATATCTCCTTATTTCAATACATTTCATTTTGTTGATGAATTTATTGTTAAAGTTTATGTTTTTCTGTCTCATTTTGTCTCTATTTTACTCTCCCATTAATCATATTCCTTACCTGATGACTGTTCTTTCATTGTTAGTTTATTTCTTGATTCAATTTCTTCTTCATTTGTTTTGTTTAACTTCTACAATTATCTAAACCTATCAACAAACCTACAGTAATTATTAAATATAACTATATTAATAATTCCTATCTTGTTAACATCATTAATATTAACTATTTATTTTATTAAATAATAATATTATTTACATATTTATTAATTATACTTACTCCAGTTGCTTGAATCTTTGAGAGTGTTGTAGATAGTTTAATATTCCATTAACTTCATGTTTATTCATTTCTCTCCCTTTCTCTGTCTGTATGAGCATAATCTCTATTGATGTTATGATTGGTAGAGAGAGACCAGAGGAGAGGATAATGTTCCCATCTTCATCAATCTTACTAAAGGACAAGCCTAGAGTCACCCTGAATATGGGAATCTGAAGAAAGGAAAATAATAAATAGAATTAATATCATCATGTTTGTTTACAGGATAAATTACTTAGAAAATAATAACATCATAATTAATTTAGGAATATTAAACTTTTTTTGTTTTCATTTCATATTAATCTAATAATAATTTGTTAATTTTAATCATTATATTGTTATAGTTTTGTTAATTAATTAATAATTAGTGGTTTGAATTTGTTAAAATTGGATAATGTTATCTGTAAAGTTTGTTTAATCTTCGCTTTATATTTGTTTTTATTGCAAGATGTTAAAGGGTAAACAAGAGTGTTAGGTTTATTACAGAGATCAGTCATTGTTATTTCTGTAGAATGAATTAAAGGTGTGTAAGAGGGGTGAGTGATGGACGGAACAAGGGATGTCAGGGGTGTAGGGAGGGGTGTGTTATGGTAAGGAATGGTGTGTTAAGGTTTAGTGATATTTGATCGGGGTATTAGGAGGGTGTCTTAGTGCGGGGGAGGGCGTGGATATGGTTTACCATCGTGAATGTTATGTTGTTATTGTCAAAGCGTGTGCCATGGGTGAGTGATAAATGGACCGATGGGTTTCGTACTGGGTAGGGATGGGTATGGTAGGGGTAAGGAGGAGGGATGCTTTAGGGTGGGGGAGCACACATACAGCTTATAAATATGTAATTTAGTTTGTGTTTGAGGGGTGATGAGAGGGGGTTGTATGAGCCGGAAATAAAATGTATTATTTAATTTATGTATTTTTGATGGGAAGATCATGTTGAGGTGGGGTTGGTTTTTCAGTGAACTGTTAATTATTATACATTTTATATTTAGGTATCAATTTGTTATTGAGATATTCTACTACTTAGGTATGTTTATCAATAACTTCATCTATTTTAATTTAAATGTAAACTTAAAACGAAAGCTAAATATTCGGTCGAGTTCATTAAAACAGGAAACAACTCATTGATCCTTTCTGTCTTAAATTATTATGTTATACTTCACTTTCTGGGAAGATTTACAAAGATTAAATTAAGTAAGGTAAGATTAACAGGGAACTGTTGCGGCATAGCAACCTTTAAAAATAATGTAATAATTCTTATATATTTTTTATTATCCTACACACTCTATCCAGTAGTTTGTTATTTTATTTATATTTATTGTTTGTATTTACGATTCTGTCTTATCTTGAGCTTACAAATATATATCAATTTGAACCTGTATTTCCTTGTTCTAATTTAAACAATTGAATATTTAATAACTAAAGCGATATACTTTCTTATTAAGACATTCAACGGTTGTAAATACTTTGTATTTCATAATTCGTAATTAAACAGTTTAATATTTAATAACTAAAGCGATCTAATCTCTTATTAAGACATTAAACGATTTTATCTAAGTTTAAATTGTATTGATTAATGTATTTATTCAATATATGCCTTTATGTTTTACTTACGTGATGATTGGATGCTTCCACCAGGAGCTCTATGACTGACCTCTGTACAGACTCACTGGTGTCTCTGTGGATGACCAAATCACCTGAACACATCTCTGTAATAGTCTGGATGTCATCTGGCTATTGAAATAAATAAATAGTAAATATTTAATAGAATAATATTAATGTAAAATTGAGGCGTTCAGGGGACAATGAAATTTGGTGTATATAGCGGAGATTAATAAATTGGTTAATTCAGCAGATATTTAAAACAAAGTTTACAATTAGTTAAAGTTTACTGTTCAAATGTGTATGTTTGACTTCCTGCACAGTGAAGCTCTCAAACTAGGTTTAATGGGTTTAAATATTTTTTTTAAAATATATTTAAAATTAATGAATGCATCTAGAAAAGTAAGATTATGTGACCTCATAATCTGAATTATGTTGAAAAAGAAAAAAAGTACAAACATTTCCCAAGATTAAAAGAAAAAAAAAACAGTAAATTAAAGGAGGATTTTAAAGAACACGCGACATGATGACTTTACACGACTTTGCCCGAGATAAATTTCCTGGAATAATGAAATTAATCAGATCCAAATAAATGTATCTAGAACTAAGAGCAAGATATTGAGAACTAGAAATGTGGAATATTGTTTTCTTTCCTGTAAGAATAATATCGTCTGTCACCGGAATATTCCAAACCGGGAGACCAATTTGTTTATAACTCTCAAGGATGCTGGCTTTTTATGATTATGTTTTGAAAATTGATCGACCCCTCTACCCCTTGACTGTTATGCATGTTACTAATAATAACACTATCACAGGGAAATGTGAAAGCAAATAACATTATTAGTGATTATAATTTACTTAAAGTACCAAATATTACAAACCTTCCTCCATTGACCAGATATCAGATCAAGAAATCTGGCTTCTCTGGATGATATGACTGTAAAAATAGATGGAATCAATAAAATCAATAAATTATCATTGAAATAAATGACATACTTTTAACAATACATAAGATTCCATATGAATTTGTTTCACATATTTATAATGTTAACAGTCAGAGGTACTGTACCTGTACTAGAGGGGTCAAATATCAGTAAACTGAACCATTGAAATGTCTCTCTACTAATTAATTAGTAATAAGTTCTAGAAATTGACAGTCACTAGTAACACAACCAATAATTGTATTATCTTTGTTACCTAATACTTCCGGCTTACTTCACAGTCCTTTTTTTTATAGGGTAATAATAATATATTAAGTAACTAAAAACAAGAAAATTATTAGATTTCATTTTAATATATATAGGGACTTGATAGAAAGCTGGCTTAAATCAGCTCAGGGAACTCCAAAGAAGGAGGAACATTTAGAAAGTCAAACCCCTTCCCCCTCTTCCACCCCTCCCTGTTTCACCCACCCCAACACAGGACTAGTCTGTTTGTTGTTTGTAAGATTTTCTTCTGCATCCCAATTCTAGAATCATTCTCACCAACAAATATCTAATTTTACTAGTCCCCCCCCCCAGTTCCCACCTCCTCCCCCCCACGATCCCTCTCTAGTCACAAAGATGTGAAACATAAAAGCAATCTACTTTATAAATAATTCTTTAAATTCTTATGTAAAAATCGTACCTTTAATATTCCTGGATCTTGATTCTTCTGGTATGATGTCTGGATTGATCGATAACGGCAGTTTACAGTTATTAAGCCTGCAAAGGTAAAGAAAGCAGGGAAAGTAAATATATAATAGTTATAAATGAAATGAATATCTGATGTCATCATTGTAATAAATAACATGGTGGTCAATGAAGTTGCCTTTTCCTTTATTTCAGTGAAAGTAAAACAGCTGTTGACAAGTTATCAGTATCAGCCACTAGTTATGATGGCCAAACAACCCTTCCGCCACCCCTCCTTACGCCCTCCTATGAACATTTGCTGATTTAATATTTTAAACTATTTCTATTTATTAATAATTGTTGCGTAACTCTTGCAAATATTCTTCATTTTATTACAACTAAAAGTATTTGAAAATAAACGATAACAGTTTTCGTTTCCATGTACTTGAATTGCTTACCATCTTTCGTTTCAGTTTTTAAGTAAAAACTTGATTTGTTTCTTGTAGTTCTAGTTCGTTTATAAGTTTTAAGGTTATTTGATGTTCCCATTATACTGAAAAGCCCCCCACCCCCACACCAACTCACCTGTTATATCATTAAAAGCCTTACGATGTGCTGTACACTACACCAATCAGTAATGGAATAAAATGTTAACATATTTTCCAGCTTAAAAATACTTCCAAATATTGCAACATTTCAAACCGCACGTCTCAACACAAGACTTTTACATTTTAATAAAATAAAAATATCACTGCACAATACCATTACCTTATCCCCTCCTATATACTCCATACGTTTACCCTCTGACTACCCATCCTACCCCTATTACCCACATAATATCAGCCAAGGCCTGTCACGATGTTTTCCCTTACCATAATGCCTTGAATCTTGGTGACTTGATTCCATAGTTTATTAATCCGATCACTTCTTCCTCTGTCAATTCATCTTTCTGTATTCCTGCATTGATGGATATCTTCTCTACTGATGATAGGCTCGATAAACTAAGACCGGACTCAAGTCTGATATCTTTACCGTCAAATCCACTGAAGGACCATTCTTGGCGTAGCTCAGATATTGGAATCTGAAGAATAGGAAAGAAAGATCACAGTTAACTTATCTTATAGTTCATCCATGATGGATAAATACACGTGACGAATATGCAACGTATGTGTAATAGAACACAAAAATGCATACACAATATCTATAAAATCAATCATTCATTTTAACACAGAATTGTCTGTGATTTCTTATATTTTCATAATATAAGGCATTATATTTGATTTAAATTATTTAATAAAAATAAAAAAGAAGAGTGGTAACTTGTTCAAACTTGCTTGCCAAACGTACGAATACAAATAAAACATGATATAATGATGATGTTATTAAAAATAAAATTCGTTAAGCTGATGAAATTCAGAAAAAAGTAAAAAGCAATATCATAAATATTTATATTTGGTCTGTAATATTATATTTAGCAATACATTAAGTATTTCTGTAGTTTTCATAATCTATGCTATTGCTTTATTCCTGTAAGTCAGTGCATTAATTAATTCCTACAGCCCACACTAGCGGAGACTTGACAACGCTCCTGCCGTGAGTGGCCCGCTACAAATGAGTTTCCTTCCCGCATCTCGATACGTGTGTTTATCGTATAGACCTATACCCTACTTGCAATCAATTTCGTTATAATAAAAATAAAATCATTTCCAATCATTGTAATTACGCAAAGATTATATAGGGCTATATTAAATACGTGTCGTACATCTGTAAGACTTCCATTCGCCAGCTGACCGACAAACCAGTAGCGTAGGCGGATAGCCGGCCCGGTTTAAATAGCATCACCTAAGCATACACAGTATGAACGAAGCCACCGTCATATCTTTTTATAATGTAATTTTATAGACTCATTTGAGTTTAACTTCCATTCAATTTTCGCCACCCCCAATTTTGATACCGTTTACCTGTAATATTTCGATCTCTCACTTTTGACCTACTATAAGCCTAAGCCTAGACTACTGTAGATCCGTTAGAAACATCCATCCTAATTACTGCTACCAACTTTACCACATATGTCCATTTAGGCCCACAATCCACATTATATAAACTTATTTAGGATAACGTCGGAAGCTTATCTTATGACTGAGACACTAATTAAATCAACATTTACAAGGCTGACGGAGGATATACAGGCTATATATATTGCTTTATTTCTAAGCTCTTACTTTTCCCGGTAAGAGAATCTTATACTAGCCGTAGCTAACGGTTAAAATCTAACGTTACATTACGAAGGCTAACAACTTGATTATGAAACAATTGACATCGTGAATGTTACGCGGACACTGTCCGGTATCATGTGACGTGATTAAGTCATAGGCCTACGTGAAATGTATTATATCATAATATTGTTGCTGTATCTTATTTCCTAAAAAAGCTAACGTTACTTGTTATACCTACACTTTTTTACATGTTTGAAGCAACTAACGTTAGGCTACCACGTCAACCAATAGGCCTAAGTATAACGCCTATAACGATTACCATTGTCGGTGCAAACGAGTAGAAATGTATACTGGCCCACTAAAACATATGCAACGGTCTCAAACCAAACACAAATAAAAATAGATTCATTAATTTCATGAGCTTTACACAAGCTATTATTTGTTCGTCTATACGATGTCTACTCTTACTTGAACACATTGAAGGAAGTTTACGTACGGATGACTGAATGTCTATGTCTGAGTACAGCGTTTACAAAGTTCTTGTGCGTTCAAGCAAACTCATTTTTATATCTAGTTTCAGGTCTATCATCTAACTGTTTGATGTAATTTCTACTCTGCTGACGTTTCAAAGTCATCTTTGACTTACGGTGACTCCAATTTCAAGAAGCACAAGCGTGGACTTATTATTAGGCCTATTAGTATTACAATTAATTATTAGTATTAGCCTAGTACTAGGCTAGTAGTATGCTAGTACTACCTACTAGTAGTAGGCTGAAACAGAGTCATTTCAGACATACAATTGGGTAAAATAAAAGTAATACCTTTGAAATTCATGCAACGACTAATCTTACAAAAAGGACAACATATCTCAAGCATGCCTAGGCCTATAATTGTTAACTTTATATAGGCCTATAATTACCGTTAGTCAATATATTAACAGCAGCAAACCGCACACGGTGTAATTCCCTTAGCAGTCAAACAGTATAATGATAAACATGTGTACGTATGTGTACGTGTAAGTAGCAACGAACTGAATCTCCACACAGAGTGTACGTACTTTTACGTGACCCGCCATGCGGGAATCTATACGTTCGTCTACGTCGTGCAAAGATGATCAACGTTCAGTGCCGCTTTGTTTGAATTTGAGAACAGGTGTTTTGTTAGAGTGTACTGGTGAAAAGAATCTCCAAATGTTTTAAATTGTTAAGGCTTTTGATATTCTTCTTCAAACGTTCCTTCTACTGTACCAAATTACATGGAACTTCTGTAAATCATTAAATTAGCCAATATTAGTTAGACAAACCAAATAATTTTCCTTTTTAATCCAAAAATAAAGAAGGAAATGTCACTTTCGTAAATATGCATATTCCAATTAAATATCGACTGGTTGTTGAATGGAGGGCGCACTTCCTAAACAAATGTTACAGGGGACGAGGGTGTTGAGTGAAGACTAGAGATATAGGAACGATTACTTTGATGATAGATTTATATTTCCTTTCAGTTTGCAGGGTTCCAACTCGTTCTGTAATTAATGATACTTTTGAAACATTTGGAGATAAATGATCGGTCCCCTATCGTGTTTGTTTCATAGTCTACCATACATTATTGACAGTGTCATCACTTAGGTTAATGATAATATTTCTTAGGCAAATGATGACGTCACTTTGTCATATCAAGATGTATATTCTTTTTGTGCGGTGGGATGTGTATCTAGTAAAATCAGTGATACTCTCGGCGCGTGTAACGGAAAGTCTGATTACATCCGTGTTAATCAGGATTAACTCAGACACTGATACTTGATGAATAAATAACATTTAATCATCTCGTCAGAATTGTAGCCTTAGATCAAGTATAATATCCGTTGCTTATAATGGACAAGTGGTACTGCAACGTACCGTTATAAGAATGGTTAGTGTTGCCTATTAATATGTTTTCATTTAATGTGACAAACAATTTAATTGATTAATATTCTTAATACATTACTTAATGATCTAATAAACTTGAATATTTCTATGGCTGTGTTAAATTTATAAGTGACTTACGTTGTGACTTGATGCAATTTTAAGTAGCAATATAGTAGACATCTGGAGTTGTTTACTATCAGTTCTCCTTAGATACACAATACTCGAACACAGAAGTCGTAAACTGCTGTGATCCTTAGTCTGGAAATGAAAATAGAAGCGTCTTGAAATAATATTGAACGAACTTCAAGTTATAATATTTTAAAATTGC
>JAIPMN010034407.1:0-12839 GCA_020650975.1 Apostichopus californicus
GTATTCTATGTGTGTATTTGTCCCTTATGTTTCTGTTACTTGTCAGTCAGACTCTGAAGAAGATCCTGCTAGGATCGAAACGTCAGGCCCACTTACTTTTACACAGGCTTTATAGTAGCAGAGCAGTTTGCTAACAGTTTTGTTATATTTTGGTTTAACATTTGTTTGTTTAAGACATTGCTTTAATGTACTTAAAGATCTTGATAAACGACACAGTTAAGCCTAGTCCTACTTTATAAAAATAACTTTGAATAGTTACAAAATATTAAGGTATTAAAGTGGTGCGGACACGCTGTGCGGTGTGAAGTCTAATTTCGGCTGTACTGTATGGCTTACCGTACGGCTGCAAACACAAACCAGGCCGTCCGCAAATGCACCTTAACCAAATGGTCCCGTCGTTCTGCTAACCAGCTGATTGAAGATGGCAGACGTCGGATCAATATAAATAAGTGCTGTGAACCTCATCACGTGTATAATCTTCGAGGAAACGGGCCAATTTGGTTTATGACTATTGATATAAAAGGTAATTGTTATATTACACGTTACTCAAAACGCAATCTTATCCTTTAACTATTTTTGAAATAAAGACATATAGGTCATGTCAATATGTATTTATCCA
This sequence comes from Apostichopus californicus, assembly GCA_020650975.1. Lineage (NCBI taxonomy): Eukaryota > Metazoa > Echinodermata > Holothuroidea > Aspidochirotida > Stichopodidae > Apostichopus > Apostichopus californicus. The sequence goes on from JAIPMN010034407.1 coordinate 620, forward strand.
GCTATGCAAAGAAGGAGCGTTCCCTTAGACCCTTCCATGGACGACAAAAAAATCTTATCCTCCTACTACAAAAAAATATGCTTCCGCCGCTTGGTTAGAGCCTACATCGTATCATGAAACCTTAGCTCTCGGACTCTTAGGATGGTGATAAAGATTCGTTTGTTCTGTCATACAACGAACGCTGGCTATCTGCCTGCAATGCCTGGTGGCTATCTGCCTGCCACATTACCACATCTCATGTGATGATGATTCTTGAACACTACCAATTATATAACGGCTTCCATTATGTATACTTGCACGTTGCTAGATTTTGTGCAACTGAACCCAACCCTGTATTACCCTGTACTGCTTATGCTGGTAGTACATCACATCGATATACCACAAGAGAAAATTCGTAGCTTCGACAACACAAAAGATAAAGATGGATGCCAACATCTGCATACGTGAATATTTTCATGGTACTTTGGCTACTTAACAACTAAGCAATGTCGTATCATTGACAAAAGAAAAGATAAACTTATAGATACCAACGTACTTGCATATTTACATTGTAAGATACTTTACTCAAAAGCATAAAAACTAACTATATTTTTCAAAATAAAATTGCATATTTGGCACACATAAATTTGTCTCTATTCAATCGTGATTTTCTATTACGTTTATAACCTTGTGCAGATTAGTTTTGGGGAAATTAATGATAAACGGAAATAATTTCTTGCGTAAACAAATGAACACTTCCAAACAATAACAGTGGTAATTTATCTTAATAGATATTAAAGTCTAGACTCCAAATATTTATGGTATCTAGATGAACGGGTTGTGGTAAATGACTGTCATTGAAGCATAACGATAATGTCATAGTCTATCTAAAAACTGTTTCTTATGACAAACATATGCGTATTTAAAAATTTACAACAATATTAAAGTTAACTATTCATTGTGTATTCGTACCATTTATTGGCTTGAAATTGGGGGGTGGGGGGGGGGGTGAGGGTCGGATTGAGGAAGTCTACACAAACACCCGGAGAAAGTACTTGATACATTTTCTATTTCAATCGCAAAAGTCTAACTTGCGATCTGGCTACTAGGTTAAATAAGAAAGAACATATGTAGAACTTCCTGATTTATAAAATCTAATACCTCTATTTGAACAGTCTGGCCAGGCGATGACTAAAACTCGCCCTACAAAGTTGTGGAAAATTACTATAGTGAGATGTGGTATACAAGCTGGAAATCAGCATACCCCTAAAATATTACCGTTCATTAGCAGTCAGAAGCCAATCAAATGTGAACAGAAGTAGGTATATCCATCAGTATTATGGCCTTGCGGATTGGGTAGAATATTACAATGGGATCCAGCAAGTTATATGTCGGGTCTACTGCGGATGTAAGTCAATAGAACAATGATGGTAGTGGTACGCCAACATCTCTGAGGACAGTGTTCAGCCATAGTTGATATTCTACCATAATACTGAAATTCGTTGGCACCCTTTGTTAATATGGAGTCATATTTCAGAGTGACTTCTGTTAATATGAAGTCACATATGAACACCAAAAAAGATCAGCCTGTGTCGACTTAAATTATATACAAAGTTTATTTATGGTTTTATTGCATCTTAAGAATCATATAATTTCTTTCTTCATGAAGGAAATCCTTACTCATGACAACACAAGCGCGTGGGTGCATCATGAAGCTGATCACCTCACTAGTACAGCGTATCGAAAATGGAATTAATATTTCATCTTCATGTTATAAAATGTAAACACAGAGAAAATGTCTACATACCCGATCGTTTTAGTTAGAACTATTCCAGCATGTGATAACTACCGTACGTAACATTAAAACTAACGACTGATACGACGTTGATTTTTCTATGTAACTAAAATTTGAAGTAAGCAGAATATGCATAAAATCGTACCGTTTGACTTTTATGGTGGTAATTTTCTCGTACGGTATGTATTACTGAGGTAGAGTTAAATGACATAATTATTGACATTTGTGATGATAAAGTAAGTGGAATATAATGGGAAGTCCATCCATGGCCTTTATGTTAAACATGACAATGAATACTAGTTTGCGCCGAGTTTTGAATGTTTATGGCATGAGCACACTGCTTGATGATACTGCTATTCCTCTGTGGTAAGTTATGCAAGAATGCTGTATACCCGTGACATTATTAACTATACCCAGAATCATCAACATACCCTTAAGTCTGTGAATCAGTCAACATATATTGAATATCGTCATTGAAATATCTTGTATGAAAACTTCAATACACAAATAAATCACTATTGAAGAGGTGAGGTTTTTTTAATTCAGTACAAAAACCAAATGATTCCAAAAAGACATTTTCACGGGGAAACCAAGACAATCGGTACATATATTATGCTGCAAAATGTAATAATTGACGCAAAATTAAATGCTAACCAGATATGTTTCGAGGCAAAATGTTATTTTAACTGAACGTGTATTCATTTTTTGCGCAAAATGATATAATCCTTTAACGAGTTATGTAACAATTTGTTGACGCAAAATGTAATAAAAAAGATAACGAGAAATGTAACAACGCATAATGTAATTACTTGTGTCAACCAAAAGAAGCGCAAGGTGTGCTGTGTATAGTAATTGAATATTGGTGGAATTTCTTAAACCGCTACTGTCATTTGCAACGAAAGTTATTACTGATGAATAGGTGAAATGCGCTTAATGTTATTTTGAATGAAGAATATCCTAACGATACGTTAGTTTGAAATTGATTTGAAATGTCAGATAAGTATAGACAAATATTTATTTCTATATTAATACCAGGGTATACATTATTTGTAGCAATTTGTACCAATATAATACCAAAATATAACGAATGTTCAATAAGCGGATAACATCTACTGGCTAACATATCGTCTATAAAAAGGAGCCGCTATTTGCAATTAAAAAACAGGGATGTACGCTTTATTTCTAATACTTCCGGATTTTTCCAATATTTAAGAAAGATTTTCAAGAGTTCATGATCCGCTCCCTCGTTATACAATAAGCATTTCAGATAATATGTTATTATTACTATGGGGGAGGGGGTGGGGATGCGTTCTTGACATTTGAACATGTCATTAAAATCATTTGTAATTCTGCAAAAAAAATCGAGCCCAAAAAATGTACTAAGCTCGAAGGCTGAACTTTTACAAAATGTGATACAGTTAACAGAATAAACTCCGTTCTTTCCGTATTTTTATCTTTATGTAAACCATGTCAAACTTAAAATTAGTCCGAAATTAAACCTCATTAGCAACCGACTTGATAAAAGACAGGCCGTTTCCGTACGATATTTACAAACTATGAGATATGAGGTTAACCATCTCGATTATTTGAGGCTTATTGTAGGATATATTCTCTCAATTGAAATATCATATATTACGTCATTGTTTTGTGAGTATAGTGTACGATCAGGGACTACACGCAGATGTACATTTCACATCATATGTAAAACATATTATGATATTATAGAAATACAGGAGGATGATATAAATTTAAACGACCCGGTGATAAACTAGAATTACCTTATTTTAAAGTTCAGTATTACAATATTCAAACAATACTGAGGTTTTTTATTAGAAGTTGAGCCTGTAAAATCCAACGCTAAATGTTGAAATAGTCAGTTACATAATCAGAATTTTGTTGTATTTTGAAAATGGTGGGGAGAAAATTGCTCCATAGACCCTCCTTCAGTCTCCTCATTAATGGCAGCCTTTCTTTCTTTTTTAGGCATGGAAGAAAAATTGAAGTGTGGAATACTAACATTCTCTGATATTGTTTCCCAGGCGTATAAGCAAGCTTACGTTGGGTCAGTTTAATTCAAAATAAGTACATAATACGTGGATATCGTATAACAGTTTGCTTGTATTTCTAATTAGTTTTGACTACAAAGCACAAAAATACCAAACATGTAAGTTCAGACACTTTCGCCCTAATGTGGTTTAAGACGTTGTGGAGTAATGTTTGAAGTTTTAACACAAAAGCTTTTTCTATTTAGTCCTGTATGGGTCGGGTGGGGGGGGGGGGGGTCTGGTGTATCAAATTTACGAAAAGGTTCTGTGGCACAATTATACTACAACTTATATCAATAGTAAGATCTACACGCAATATTATGCTAATAGCTATTCAGGAGTGTCTCCGTTTCTCTTTTTACAAAATTTTACAATAGAAATAAAAACTCGAAACATGTTTTTAATTATTACTTTATTTATCGTCATTTAAGTATTGTTGATGTCTCGTAATTATTTGCAGTTTTGAACGACTCACCAGTAGAGCAATTCATGTCATATGAGTCTTTGCTCCGATTTTTCAAGTTACCATTCACTTTCGAACAAAGGAACTCTTTAGTAAATGTTTCAATTGTAAAGTTTAAGGTTTTCTTAGGTTGTTATATTCCAACCACGCTCCGTTTGGTGACATTTATTTAACTTCTAATTATTACGATTTGTTTTTCGTAAACTACTTAGTTTCACAGTCATCTTGTTCATCAACTCAACAGGTTTATCGAATTTTCATCTCAACAAATTGGACGTTGCAGTAATTATTAGGATAAGAGATGATCTTTTCCCCGTTCCCTCCATTGTAGACGCCGTTGAGGTTCTCATAAGTACAATATGACTTGCAGCTGCTGCTGTATTGGAAATAATAGCAATAGCTATAACTATAACAAGTAGAGCACCAATTATTCGAGTGCCACCAGCCGCTTCTGTGCTTCTCTGCGCAGTTGAAGGTATCGCATGCGTCGTTGTCTTGGTCGTATGTGCTGAACGGCTTACCTTTGTTATAAGAGAGATAATAACCTGCGAAGTAAGGACAGATCCATTAGTGGTTAATTTGTGAACAACATAACTGAAGGTGGGCAATGTGCTACGTTTCCACACCTTTCTATGAAGAAGAAAAAGTTCTAAAGTTTCACAAGGGGGGGGGGGGGTGGCATCTCAGTGGTCTAATTGAAAGATATTAAGAAAAAAATGTCTATTTTCATATCTTTATTTCAATTTTAACATATTTTAAGAAGCTGGAATATTAACATTTAGTTTCCTGTATCCTAACGGAAGCTTAGTGATATATGTATTTTAGCCCATCATTTCCCAGGAGAGATATTTGCTTTACTAAACTATATAGATTGTATAAATCATTTCCGTTTGGGAGATGCCGAGTTGAATAGAAGTTGAAATCAGGCTTTTATTATAATGGTGTTTATTGGTTTCCCGTAGCTCTGAGAAGTTGCATATTCACACTACATTTTACACGTGAGTACACATTATGTTTTCTTTGGTAGTCATACTTCTGTTGTTTTCAGCAATGAAGCTAAAATATTAGTAAACGCTATCGGGTAAGTCACATATCTCCAAACATTGCCGAGAACTAATCTACTGATATAGTATATTACGTCACATATTTGGCAAGGAACTTGTGTGCGTTGGTTAAATGTGTGTTCGTTTGTCTATTTGCGAGAGCAAAACTCATTATCATTATGTTGACCTTGTTATGTCTCCTACTAAATAGATACTTGTATAATGGGTATACAAGACTTAATGACAGTAATGTCTTGATTAGAATCAAAAGTTAATGATCAAATGATACCTATGCGACCTTTTGTGTTTATTTAATGTATTAATGACATACAAAGATAGACACAAGACAAAATAACACGTTCCTTGATATTAATTTATAGTCCATCACGTGTTGGTTTACCCTTTTGCATTATTTCTTTCTTGTTCCATGATTGGTGTTTGGGCTAAATAAAGTAATAGTAGCTTATATCGTTCGCACTACTATAATGGACCCAAGGCTAGATTTCATACCATTAACCTAACCAGAATGAGGACGTATGTCGGAGCCGGAAAGGGGAGGGAGGTTTTATACAACAAAATGTAACAGCATGTCAGGAACTAACGATGTTTATATTTAAGAAGTTTGGAGTATGATGTATCATTCTGAGAATGGATATGAATTGCAGACATTAAACATATTAACAACAAACCTGCAGCTCCACTGGGACTGGTCCTGCTTCCCAGTTTATTCATTTTGTAGTTGGTGTCCTCGGACTCTATTTGAAACTCTGTAAACTCAGAATATAAACTTGTCCCATCTGAAGTAGTAATATCGAGTCGTAGTTTGGTAGGGTTCTGATTGGTCAGGTAATAGAGTTTCTCATTCCCAAGCCAGAAATTTCTGCTGTTACCAAAGCCGTGTTTGTATGCAGTCCAGTTTTGATAAAAACTAATATCGTCATCAGTGCGACGTTGAAAAACCTACAATGGAAACGATAGAAAGAGACATGATATCAACGGAAGGAAATACATACGGTTTAAACAGACTTAAGAAGCAAAGCCCTACAGATCGTCGTAAAGATTTCATCCTAAATATTATTATAGTGAATTACTCTTTAAATTGTTGTCACTTTCTGAATAGTATTCATATGTCCAAGGTAGTTTAAGATATTAATTGTCATATTTGGTACCTTCAGTCTTGTTATATTGTATAATGTTGCTCTAATGTAGTTAAATGGTTTAATGCATTTATGTATCGAGAGCATTTATTCATAAGTATAAATTAGCAGCGTTGAAATGACTCACGGTCCATCCTTCGTCGCCGTGCATCTTGCAGTGAACATTGAATGGAGACTCTGGCCATCCAGTGGGCATGATTGCATATACACCATCGCCACGTCCAGCGTCATTAACAGCTTGGCAGTCAGTATACAAGGATTCACAAGTTTCACCGTCACCTTCGTATCCTTCATTACAATAACACTGTCGTATTTCATTCCTGAGATCACACACAGCATCGGTACTACACATGTAGTCTTCACAGATCAGTCGGTTATTGTTACAAGAACATTTTTGTGTGCAGTCTTCGTTAACGGATGTTTCTCCACTCTATAATTGTATTTGATGTAATAATAAACATGGTATTTATTACACATTAGTTTTTTATTACATTTTATGTTAACACAATGTCAGGTAGCTTAAGCATCATTTTGTTTTTTAATTTGCATAGTCACGTGACATTAAAATAAAAAGAGTCATTCAAACTCACTGGTATAACCAAGTTGGCCTCTGCTACGAAACATTCGCATTCACTGGCATTGATGCAGTCACTCCCTTGCATTACAAAACCAGCTGGACAGATGCATCCCTCACTACCCAAACAGTCACTGTTACAACCAGATTGTCCGTTGGGATCTACACATGTTGCTTGACAACTGCATGGTCCGTAGATCATGTTCGTAGGACATGTAGAGATCAATGTACCTGCAAGTTGGTAAAAGAAAACATCATCCGAATTTTTAAAAAAAATCACAAATATTATTCAAATACCCCATAAAGGTGCCATGACTTCTAACTTAAACGGTAAAATAGTAAACTGGAAGATTTTAATTAAGAAGATTATGCAGATTGATGAAAACGGAATTATTTGTAGATTTTGTATTAGGAATGGAATTTTGATGCATTAATATTAACGTTATGTTTTGCTTACCTGCATTACTTTCGACTTCCCCAATATGTTTAAACTGATATTGCCCCCATTCATCAGTTATGCGAAAACCTCTGTATGTTGTATAGAAAGAAGCTCCATTAGATAATTCTATGTCCACACGAAGTTCGTAGTCTGCTTGGTTCGTCAAATGTGATAACTTTTCATTGCCGAGCCAAAACTCAGTTGAGAGGAAACCAAATCCATCTTCATACTGTGACCAACTCCTATTGAAATTCACAGCACCACTGCCACGGCGTTGTATGACCTATAACAGAAAAGAAATAGATTGTGAGCACTAGCACCACTTAATTATTGGAAAACGGGCAATTGTTCAACCCATTGATGTAACTATTAATGAAGATCGACTCCGAAAATAATAACTATTTTCCTAATGTCGAAGTTACTGAGTGGAGAATGCGACTTATTGATCACGCCAACACATTTTTAAGTCATAATACCTACATGCTAGCGAAATGCTTCATTACTTTTAAAATATGTCTAAAACATTTCCCTGTAGACGTACGTACCGTCCAGCCTCCCGGGCTAACATCGTTGTTGCAGTAAACTTCAAATGGTTCTTCAAATCCCTCTGGCTTGATTATGTATACTCCGCTGGAGTTGGACGTAGAACACTGACTTTGAACGTCCCGGCAGTCCTTTGGATATTCAGAACGTTGATAAAAGAAGTAATTTGCCACTGTTAAAAAGAGAGAAAAACATTGAAAATATTGAAAATATGCTTTGTGTTCTAATTGTAAAATAACGTGTCACTGTATACTGATACTTGACCGTTAAAAATATCTTGCCAAGAAAATTGGAGCAGGTGATGTGGAATTAGACAATTCTCAGAAAGACACATGAACACTTTTACATTAAATTTGTTACATATATCAATTTCTGTGTTAGATTATTTGGAATAAATTTATGTTAATATATGATATGTCATGGTAGGAATAATACAACGAAATAATGAAACAGTTCCATGTCTTATAATTTGTGTTAAAAGCACTCGTGAGTACGTTTGGAAAAATGTTCAGTTGTAATTTTGCATTGTCGCAAGTTGTCGAAAGTAACACACCATACATACTGTCAATAAAACTTAAAGTCAGCCAAAGTTATCTTGGATATAGCGACACAAATTTGTATTTGTTAATTACTTGTTTGTATATCTAGATGATATGACAAAACGAAGCAATTATGGTTAAACATCTTACTTTGATTGTCATCTGTAGTTGAAGGTAAACTTCTACGATGAATATTCTATCAATGAGAAGAAGAGCCATAAGCAAAAACATAAATATATATGTTCTGTTTATTGATAGTAGGCTAACAAGCAATCGTTTACAGGAAAATTACAAATGCAACAAGCTTCGGAAAACAAGTATTTCCAAATGATTGCTCAAGAACATTTTTGACAACGTTACGGATGTTTGACAACTGCAATCATTACAATGATTCAATTTTTAATTGAATTTTTAAAATATTTACTCAACTTGGTTAAATGAGTAAAATCAATCAGAACTAATGGAAATATTTCACATATGTTATTTGGAGGTGAAGGGGTGCAGCGGGAGTAGGGGCTAGGGTTGGGGGACAAAACATTGTCTAGAATTCAAACTCAATATATCTAAATAGTAATATAACTCTTTTCAAACGTAAAATTATGTTTCAATACTATTATTTTTGTAGTATATATTTTCTTTTTATGTGCACCAGAATACATTTTCAAAAAGATTGGATATGCATTCACGTTACACAGATGACAACGTGAAAAGAGAATATACTTTTACAGCGCTATGTAAGCGATGTTAAATTATTGAAGATTGAAAAATTATTTCGTATTTTGCTTTCTGACATTAAGGACATTTTGAAAGAAATATGTTAAAGAACATTAAGTTAAAGAAATAATTTTCATTTAAATAGTCATTCCAGCATTTTATTAAGGTCGATATGAAATGTGTCTGTATGTTGCTATAGAGATGACATAAAACTTATTACACCATATACGCATTTATCGTCCACAGTACTATCGTAGAATTGTCAGGGGTGAAATATTAAAAACGAAAACGAATAAAAAAAACCTTCATGGTGAGAGAATGAATGTGTGAATACTAAGGAAGTGTTTTTAAGTTAAATGAGATTTGTGCCTATCGTTTATTAGATAGTTGGCAATGTTTTCTAGCTTGATATAACAAGTAATCATCTCAATGAATAAATTAGACAACGTGAGTAAATGTGTAACAATCACAGCAAACACTTCATGCCTTTTGGAACTAGATTTGAATATGAAAGGAAATGTATCTACACCGTATATTGTATTTAATAATGTTGACCTTTATAAATTGACATGGAATTACGAAACGGTATGATATGCAACAATTGCATGCAATCGATTTACAGAAGAGATTGACTGATCCGAATAAAACAAACAGGCTTTCAATCGTAAAAACACTAGAACGTTAAAAAATAATACGTGTGAAATTACTTGACAACATCCTATGCCGGTTTATGTGTGTTACAACTCGAGTTAACGATACACTAAATAAACAGTAACACTAATTAAGGATTCATGTTTTAAATGTCATAATTAGAAGTCGCCGAGAACTAGGTTTATTCCATGGTACCGTTGTAAGAATCACGTTGTCGAGTTACAAACTACTTCCTTGGTAGTTTAGGGCATAAACTCCTTAATTGTGCATTAGTCTTCAAAGTCATGAAAACCACTGAGGTTTACTCATGTTATTATTACATTGAAGCAAATTGTTAAGTTGAATTATGCGACGGAGGCAAAAGTGCATTGGTTTTTAAAGTTACTTTTAATATAAAATATAAAATCTAACTAAACCCGAAATATATTAAAACGTATATAGCAGCAAGTTTTTAAAACATATGTTCTTTCTCTATGAACATTTTATAATCTAGAAAAAAAATATATAACTTCGTCTTGTTAAATGACGTTAATTGACAAATAAAGACAAAGTGGACTAATTTTAATTACAAACGTTGTCAGAAAGTGTTATTTGTTCAAGCTTCCAGCATAGATATTTCCGAAGTTACAATATGAAATTCTTTTTTTGACAAACAACAAACAATGTTATCATTTTACAGTTCCGCCTATGATATTGCAATAATATAAGCTCTATAATTGTGCCCTATAGCCTTACAAATCATGAAAACCATCGTTCATTTATATAAGTTTTGCGTTTAAGCTAACTGTTAAATACAATTGTTGCAAGGCAAAATACATTGTGTTTAAAGTTACTTTCAATTATTGACCCCTCTCAATATGTTTATGAGAATTAGTGTTATTTTGTTTTGTCGTAAATTTAATCGTATATATACTTTGTAGCAAATCCGAATTAAAGTTTGAAATTGATTTGTTCATTTAAAACGAATAATATCAATAAATGGAGTTAAAAAAAAGTAGCTGAAGGTCTTCATGATGGCTGTCCAATCACATTGTCAATATATTTTTTATCAGGTTAAATATCGAACTGAATATGCAAATTTAATATACAACCGTCAAAATGGTACTACAAATAATTAAATGAGGTTTAAACAATTGACCCATCTTAATAAGAAGTGATCAAATAAAACTAAACGCGAAGTATATTAAAATATTTAGAAGCAAGGTTCTGAAACATCTGTTATTACTACATAAACATAGAGTAAATAGAGTAGAAATAAGTCTCGTTAAATGACGTTGATAGACAAACAAAGAAAAGTGGAATAATTTTAATTACAAACATTGGCAGAAAATTTGTTCAAGCTTTAAGCATAGATATTTCCGAAATTCATGTTTATGTTCCGCCTATGATATTGAAACAACTTTGTTGATACTTTGAGTATGATATGAATATATTCACCATAATTTAGTTTATTATCAACGCCCAACAATAATTAAAAACAAAATATATGATAAAGAGAAAAAGTTATAAATGATCTCGAATCTATTACCAGATTTTCTCACTTATAAAATATAGAATACGCAAATAATTAACGTAGAATATTGGCGACGCGAAAAGGTAAAGGCTTTACTTGGAAAAGAAGTGGACCGACTTAATGTTACAGAAAGCGGGAATTGATTGTTATTATATTATTTTTATTTTTATTTTTGGCTTGAATTAAAACCTTTTGAGATAAAGATGGAATCATTGAATTAATCAAATGTCAAGTCTCTTTTTTTCGGGTAAGATAAACCTATATTGTAGTCTGACAATACTTTGCGTACAAATGTAGTCAAATCGATTCGTTAATAGGCAATTTCCCGTATTTAAATGTTATGGATTGCGTATTGAATTTACCCGTTCAACCGTCTTAAAATAATTTTCGCGAATGTTTTGTTTTATTCTGAAAATATTAACAGTTATATACTAAACCAGTCAGTAAAACAGACAATTCTAATACTTGATCGTTTATGTTATATTAAATTAATTAGCGACAAATGGGTAAAATATATACACTTGAGGATGTGTAAGCGAGACTGTGTGTTGTTAATTGAAAATATGAGAAAACGTTTATCAAGGCAATGTAAAATTTGATATGTTACTAAACAGAAAATATAATTTGTTATTGCAAATTAGTTTTGTATTACTTCCAGTGCAAACTTTGCAGCACAAACACACCTTGATGTAGGCTGCTGAAGATAGATTATTAATTGGAAAACGAGGATTTTTGGTGAAGAAGGATTATTAGCAAAATACATTT
>JAIPMN010034443.1:0-10497 GCA_020650975.1 Apostichopus californicus
AAAAACAAACATACCCCAAGACAAACTGACGAGGTTTAGCACATTCTTTGAGTATGGATTTATAAGATTTATGCTTGAACGTAAACGAAAATGAAATATTGAAAGTTAATAGCAATTTTATGTTTTGAAAGATTGTGAATTTTTTGTTTCATAGCAGTTTACTCTTTAAGGTTTCTAATTCATTACATCTTACTTATCACATTGACTGCTGACCATTCTGTGAATTCTAAGACCGCCCGTTCACGAGACCGATATATGTTTAAAGATAATTAAGATGACCATAATAGAAGTTTTTCTTGTTTTGTTTCTGTGCGGTTAACATGTTTATGTGCCCATATTTAGGCGATATATGTATTGTATGCATCTTTGTGTGTTTAAGTGTCATTACCTAGTTAGGCGTGAACTCTTTTGTTGTTGTTATAACAATCAGATTATTATGTTTTCTTCCTCATGTTTTTCGCAGGTTGGTATATTACGAATGATGACATGAAAGCCGTAATGAAAACCACAGGCTCTCTGTTTAAAATCGAATGATTAGGTTGACAAAGACATGGCACCATTATTGCATCAGTTCTACCAACCATCGTATTTGGAACATCTAACGCTGGACAAACACATGTCACAAAACTCCTTGCCGGCTATGTATCTATATGTAGGACTATGTATATATATGTATGAATCTAGGTTGGGTGTATGTATGTGGGATCTAAATAGTGTGTTTGTGTGTACGTGCATGTGTTGTCGGGCGTATTTGTGTATGTAAGTATGTATGTTAAGTAAGCAAGCAATCAACTTGTTTCCATACCTTTCTGCAAACTTAAACTTATCATTTGATTTGCAAGTACAGTTGCTTGACCAGCTTATCTCGTCTTTGAACTTAGGATTGTAAGATTCGAGGTTTTGAAAGATTTAATAAAGCTGAAGCCTTGCATTTCATTTTTGCCTAAAAAAAATTCTAAATTGAAGACAATTGAATCAATTTTTGGTGTATATATAGAATCGTAAACAGCTCTAAACGTAAAAGATCATTACAATCCGGAATGTTACAGGCAAGAAGACGCTGTCCTGTTTCCACATAAGGCCAATTATCATACCGTACACATAATCGAAAGCTATAAAGGGTTAAGACGAAAGAAGAAAGGTTAACATAAGTAATTAACATCTTAATCACTTTTCGCTGTTTTCGAGGCCTTTGTTTCCGTCCTTCATTTCTCTGCGGAGTTTAATCGTGATATTATATACTGTTACAAGCATGATGACATGATAGTTTTCCCAAATTCAAACTTGTTATACACTAGGCCCGTAGCCAAACTCCAGGCTTATGTGCCTCCAGCTCCCTTGTTGGTGCTACCACTGCTGTGTAGAAAACTTTCAAAAGGTTACCGAAACTAAGAAGTAATTTATTGCAAAGAAAAATCTTAAGACTTTGACGGCACCTTAACGATCCCATAATTCCTGGCTACGGGCCTACGGGCCATTACCTTAACAATGCGTCCTGTTTATTGAGCGAATCGCGGTTATTTCATGTTAGGGAGATAGTTAATTAGCACACAGTTCAATTCCACCCTTGGTGATCTCCTATCGTAGTACTCGTAAAAACTTCTCTATTTTTACAATAAATATTCATCCAGTTTTGGACATTCGAATCAAGTAAAATATTATGGGCCTTTAAATTCGTGTGTAATTAATTATTAAAAATTCTGATAAAGCCCGGTAGGACAATGTATGGATCCTGTAACTACAAACGAACCATAATGTGTCGTTTAATAGACCCACCAGCGTTCTCATTAGAAAACCAAAAACCCTCTCAGAAAGTTTCCTAAACGAAGAGATATTTAGTCAGTAGACAAAGAAGAATAAACATCTAACTACTTTGTATTATAGCTTTAAGCAACTGTTTGGGTTATGCTTGATTGTTTTCTTGAATGCAATTTGATATTAAAATCCAATTACAATATAGTTTATATAGCACGACTAGTTTTATTTTAGTTTAGATAATACTCAATATACGTTTTGCTTTACAATGTATTTGGACATGTCATTAAATTTTGTCGGTTGCACACATGTTATAACTGCCTGTAAAATATGCATTTGCATACATCATGCGATTGGAGTGACAAGTGGTGTAGTTTGGGGTGAATTGTTACTGTGTATCGTATACGAAATGGTTCAACAAGTTTTCGCTAAGATCGTGGCTTTCCTGCACTCTGAACGCAATTGGGGTCTATATGGTTTTTTTTGTGAGTGCAAACTAAGATCAAGTATCGCGTAATCGTTGACTTTCATTGATATATACAATCAAAAGAAAAAACGCAAGAAAAATATGGAGACGAAGAAGAACAAGGTGAGCGATACTTAGTGGGAAATCGAAAGTAGGATATGTTCGAGCTATAGAACAGTGTAAGTTTTAGTATATATAACTCGCTTTAGGCCTAAGCCTCTTTATATCCATACGTCAAAAGTTTTGACCAAATTGTTAAAAGCTCGTTTCGGATAAATAAATGATAGAATATGAATAAAAGGAAATTTAGTCAACACGCTTAACCAACTCGATCCACTGGGAAACTTTCGTTTCTTTTCTTTAGTGAGTCAATTTTGAGCAGCGGGTATTCTCTCCACTGCAAGCCCCCTCCCCATTCCGTTTCTCCGGTGCGCCTGTAACTTTCGTAAAGTTAAACTGTTAAGCTGAAGGACAAGATACTATACATATACAGTAATATTTCCATTAAACCCAAACCCTGTACTGACACCGTGTCATTGCAGAATCCCGCCAACCCCTCAAATAGAAACAAATGCACCACTTTAAAGTAGGCTGTACGTTTAATTCTGCGGGTAGATGACCCATTGTGTGCGGAACTAAATGCTCCGGCATTCAGCACAAGCGTTCCTCTCCGCAGTCTAGATACCCTTCCCAAGCTGACACAGGAGCGCCGCTGGGTCTAAGGCGGCGAATGCCCAGTCTTGACGGTTAAGGTACCCGATTATATCAATTTCCTTTTCATCAATAAAGATGCTACTTTCGTCTGAGGCGATGACGCAATCCACCCCTGGCTATCTCTTAATCTAAGATACTTAGTATGATATAATAATTGTTTGTTGGGTTACCTCTACTTAGAGTCACTCTGAAAAGTGAAAGAAGTTTCTTATAAAATCAGGCACTAATCCCGGGGATATGTGGAGAAGTACACGCCCCCCCCCCCATTCCAACTCAACATAAAATATTAAAAAGTATTTATTAGCAAAATCAAGTAGACTTTAGGAGTGGGAACATACCACTTTAGTATAACCTATTACATATAATCCGAATATCAGAGGCTACATCTTGAAATTATTAAAGTTGCAATCTGGCTTACTGAAAATAGATGTTCAATGAAGGAGGAAAATGGTCACGCAGGGAAAATTCTTTATTCGGTGTATATAAATGTCGATATTTGTAAGTATACTTGCGATAATCATTTTTGTAGCTTCATACAGTGAAGAACTAAGAAGAGGACACATTAAGTATTGCTGAACATAAGAAACTGCACATTTTTTCTCTCACCATAATGAACATACAGACGCGGGCGGATCCAGGGGATGGGGTGGTGGTTAATCCCCCCTTGGTCTTTTCACCCCTCCCCTTCCCACTGAATACGCCTCTGAATAATGATGGACAAATTCTACATGTCAAACATGTCAAACTTTGAATTCGTCCCCCCTCCCCGCCTCCCAAGGATACATTTGTACTCTTTGATATAGATACTGGATTCAAGTTGCCCCTCGCTATCTCTAGCAACCGTTAGATAGAGTTAGTTGGTGTTTAAGTTCGATTCTCCTAGGCAATTTACTGAAAAACATCGCATGGTTGATCTTGTCTCAATTTGTAAACTGCTTAACTTACCAGCGTTTTACCTACGGTAGATGTGTACGATATAAATGGCGTCCTTCAGGCTCGTGGAGCATCATAGGCCGTATTAGTATTCGGCATTTTGTTAACGACCGACTTCAGACTGAGACGGAATACAGAATTAGAGGCTTACCCAAATCCAATGAAATATACTGTTAAGATCCAGATCTTTCAATCCCCACTGGCAGCATGGACCCAAGCAACACCCCACCAAGCTACCTGTAAGACTGTGAGACGGAGAGAGGAAAAACAGTTAAGCTTTATAGTTGTTAGGGCAGATGTTAATCAACCGCTCATATAATAAAACAATAACTATGCAGTCTCATATTTATACCTAACTGCATATTTGGATAAGGCATCTGAATGGATTTGATCCTGACATAAATATAGGCTACTTCTAGTTCTTACAATAATAAACTGAAACCTGTTCAATCTTTCTAATAATTCAATACATAACAGCACAATCAATCTGGCAGGCTGTAAACACTTATTATTCTGTTGCTATGCGATGACGTTCGGGAAATCACCTACTCTTGTTACTAAGTAATGACGTCACCCCTAACGACAGCTCTAACGACCAAATGTACACGCTGTAGCCTATTCATAACGCCAGGCAACTGAGCTAATTCATTCAATTCATTTCATTTCATTTATTTCGTCTATACATAAGAACAGTATAACAAAGTGGTATAGTATAAACAAGACACTAGAAAAACAATAGTAGTTTATCGAGCTAGCGACCAAAAAATAACCAATAACAATGAAAGAAGTAACAATTAAGAGTAGAGAAAATTAAACATGAGATAATCAATACTCAGCAACCTAATAGGCAACATAATACCTAATTAGCAATATTACGTACAAAGAAATTACCTAAAATGTCACATCTGCGGCATCCTGATACATATAATATACTGCTATTAACAACATCAAGAAATAAATCAATTTTGTACTGATAGGCCTCGTGTAAACTATGATTTTATACCACTAATTACTTATCGAACTTTTACGACAAACAATTGTTATGCGAATATGCGTAGGCCCATGATAACACAGACATATCATGCATACAAACCTGACGGTCTCGTTTATAACGAATATACATTCTCATGTATCAATGGCAAATCTAGACCATCCGTCATGATGAAACACTTTAAATAACGACAAATATTTAATCAACAATCTAGTAATACTTTCATATTCACATGAAAGGGAATTAAGCATCATCTTACCTGTGAGACAGAGAGAGGAAACACAGTTTAGCTTTATAGTTGTTAGGGCACATGTTAATCAACCGCTGAACCTCCGCCCACCTTACAAGCTTTTGAACCCCAAAAACAAACAACAAAATTTTGGGTATGGGCACCGCTAATCATAACATTAACAATACGTCCCAATTGAAAGTATATGCCGTGCTCCATCATTGCTTCACTATGCAGCTTTAACAATTTTCACAGATATGCGGCATTATGGGAAGCTGATTTTCTTGAGAAAATTTTCAACAATTGAAGGTCATTAGATGCGATCTGGTGCGATGTTTTGCCAGTTTCATCATTATCATATGATATCATATTATCAGCAGATTTTGTTTCCTGTTTGAATTCTTTTACATGTTCTTTTACATATTATATCAGAAAGACAAACATAGTGCTCTTTTACAATTTTTCCAGTAGGATGATTCTTGTTTATTGTCCAATGTCTGGACTTTAATACATTTGACGAACTTAACTGATGGAAAATATAAACTTTCATATTTTGTAAGACAGCCAGATTTGCAGTGGCCTACAAACAAATATCGTTAATATGAAATGCCAAAAGGACCACTAAATATAGGCTATAGAACACGTGTTTATGCTAGTAGATTAGTAGGAAATAAAATACCCCGTGTTCAATCCGTGTTATGATGATGATCGTTGGTATAAACATAAATATGACATGGGGTAAATTAAATACTATACTTGCTAACAAGTCAGTTAAATTGCAAATTTTATCTTTTCTTTTTAAAATATGGTGGAAGATTGAGAAAAGGTTGCTTTAACATAAATATTGAAATTCTTTCGTTTCTTAGTTTGACACCAAGATACTTCGAGCAATTAACAACGGTCCATTCGATATAGATAATTTACACCTACAAATTAAATATCTGACATTTTTAACAATGAGACTTCTAAAGTACATACTTCACCTGATTTTACAGGATTTATACATCAGTCAAGATAGATTGAATGATTTTGTATGCTGGAAAAGATGCAGAATCCTCAGTTAGAATAACAGATCTTAGTGAATTAATCTGAGATTTTGTCGATTGAAGTACCCCAAAAAGTTTATTGGGAATCTAATTCCTGCCGTATTTGATAAAAGTTGTATCGTCTGATTGTAGCCCAAGTCGCTGCAGAACATATAAAGAAACAAACACACGCAAAAAATAAACTATAAAAATTTCTATTAATCTACGACATCTTTATCATGATGACATCATTACATCAATTGTTAAAAATCCTTCCAACAAAACTTCTAAAGGAAATTAGGGAGAAAAAAACAACAAAACAAAATGGAAATATAAACAGAAAAATGGTCCAAATTTTGGATGTGACACTGTCATAAAACCATTGAAGCATGAAGATTAGCAATTCGAGAGATAAACATTGATATTAAGGATGCCCTGATATCATATCATTAAAATCATCTAATAAAGTAAACTGTTCAATACGTGCTCTTATTGTGTCCAATAATTGACATCACAAGATTAACTGCAAGTACCTGTGACATTAAATGTTGTTAATACTTCAGCGGAGAAGTCACGCCTAACAGTGTCAATGGTAATCATTCTCGTCTTATATAGCATGTCATTTGCACAAATAGGTGGGGACACGGTATATCATGTCCCTACAACTGAAAAAGTTGGTGGGGACGCGTCCCGCTGTCCCCACCAGGATCTGCGCCCATGCTGACTGGGATAGAAGCAAATTACAGCAAATTACAAAAACAAATAAAACCAAAGTGAAGAGGAGAAATAAGGAATGTAAAAAGGTAAAATTTATACCTGAACTGTTTCAAAGATCCCTGGTTGTCAGATTACTACAAAAACTTGAATTAAGGACAATCATATTTTATTGATAAACGTTTTATAGGTTAGTTTATAGCTACATGAGAATTTGCAATGATTGCTATTTAATTGCACACTAAAAAGTCAAGAAAAGAGAAGTCAACTGTTTGCTCATTTTTGTTAAAACCGACACAGAGTTTAAGAGATGTGAAGTAAAACTATATATGAACATATATAAATTTAAATATGCATATATGCATATGCATTTGAAGGTTGTAGGTTGTAAGGCTACTAAAAATAAATTATCTACAGTATTTAGAAAATATATATCTGAACCACTATATATCGACTAGAAGAGATATATCTCTTCTATATTGTATCTTGACCTATAAATGAATATTACATTTAAACTTGACTATTAACTACAAGTATTTCATATTTCAAACCGTTCTGCGTTTCAGCTGCGTGAGGTTTTTATCATCTCTTTTAGTTGTTTCATGATACTACCGTCATTACTCACAAACCCAAAAATTTTCTCGTCAATGGAAAGCATCATTTCATGATACAATCAGCTGCTTTAATTACCCAAACCTACACGATTCACAATGAAAAAGGTAACATTCTTAAATGCAAATGAGCATAAACATAAACCATAAACTTATTTTCCCACGAACCAGAACAATCTTGATTTATCAATAAGTAACTTTGTTAACTTTTATCCACAAGTTTTCATCTTGATAGATATTTTCAGGAAATGTTTATTTTTGTTAAATTTCTAATTGTATAAAAATCATCACTGTGTGTAAAGTAAAACCGGATTATGAGTACCTGTGGAATTCTCTCACGAGAAGACACTTACCAAGTACAACTATAAATATGACATATGTCCATTACTAGAAGACACTTACTACCAAATATACCTATAAATACGACTTTCAAAATAAACACGATTAGAAAGAAAACATAACCAGTATTTATCTACTGCAAACTTTCAAAATCAAAGTTTACAATTTTGGAGCTAAATGGGCTATAAATGTGACTTTTAATTGAAGAAATAAAAGAAACAAGAACAACATTTAGTAGCAACTATTTCATATCTTGAAAGCAGCCTTGATAACATTTTTGAAAAAAATGGCAGTACTTTACCTTATCTTAAGCATTGTATATCTTCTTGTCAAAAAACGCACTTCTTAACATTTGAATACCAATGTACATCTCATTCTAGTGCAGTGAAAAAAAAAGATGAAAATTTAGATTAAATATATGTTCATCGCTGCAGACCACTTTGAAAGGATTCACCAATACAAAAATAGATACAGATTATTGATATCGAGAAATAATTTGGAAAAACTCTTAATTTAAGTGCCATAGAAACTTTCATATATAAAATCAGACACAAAAAGAAATTTATTGTAAGTTCAGTTCAGAGTATGGTGACCAGATGTCCATGACTTCTAGGGACAGTCACTGGATTTCCTGTACCTTCCTTCCTGGATAAATGTTCCCCCTAGAATTTCCCAAAATTAATGCACTGCCTCTGGAATATCCCTGAACTAGTAAGAAAGGCTCCAAATAAAGTTGTTTTTGCACTAAAGTGGATCAACTCATGTTCTGAGTCCATTTTAACTTTACTGTTGAAGTTACCATGTTTACACGGTTTCAGACATTGACTTCTGGTGACCTTAAATACCCGTTGACCTCTAAGGAAAAAATACAGAATTCTTGTATTCAATACGGTGGATCCACATGCCAAGTATGAAGTTCATCCATACTTAATTTCCAAGTACAGAGTTTACATGGTTTTCAGACTTTGTCCTCCATTGACCTTTAACATCTGCAAACCAATACCGGTATTGTGTTTACTAAGGTGGATCTATAAAGTCAGTATGAATTGCTATTACCACTGTATAAATTCCCTTTGCCTCAGGACAGAATTAATTACAGAATTTACTTGCTGGTAGTAGTGATTTAGTTTGGTCATACATTTCCAACAGGTTCTTCCACTTTTCTAAGGTTCCAAGAAGGTATTTGTTGCCTGTGATGGAAAAGAAATACAACTATCAGCCCTAAGACAATTCTTTCTCTGTCATGAAGTTAGAAATTAGTACCTCGTGGAAAGTAAAACTTCAGTTAAAATATGCGAAGGCAGCACTACTGATGTTTCAAATGTATCCCTACACCATATATAAAACCTACTGCACATCAAACCACATCACATCACCATAGACCAGTGGCGTAGCCAGGGGGGCTGGGGGCGACAGCCCCCCATGAAAGCTTGTCGCCCCCAGTCGCCCTCCCACTGGGATTTTGGGTGTCGAAAAAAAAATTACATGTGCGAAAATATATCATTGGTCTTAATGATCTCGAATCTCCATGATGACCACTCATGAACGACCCTTCGACCGCGGACCAGCAGTAGGCTATAGTTGCTGAAAAAACCAAACGTGACATAGTGCATAGGCCAAGAAAGCATCTACAGTAGTCGCACTGTACTGAAAATGCATGTTAACGACCGTCGACTTATATAATTCCTGCTCTGATAAATACAGGCGCGTAGCCAGGGGGGGGGGGGCGAGGGGCCCCCCCCCCCTTGAGCATATTTTTTTGTACGTTTATATGATATCGCTAGTAATTTCAAAATAGAAAATGCTTAGATGCAACTTGCAAGGCCTGGGAGGTGCAATTTCCAGTGATCTTGGAGGCATTTTCGGCCAAACTTTTCTTGTACGTTCGCCCCTCCGTTGGCAAATTCCTCGCTACGCGCCTGAATAAATACTTATATACAAACAGCCAATCAGGATCATGTAACCAGTGCGCATTAACTGATCCAACAAGCTAGTGAGCTATACTGTACCCTTATAGAAAGGTGGTTTTCAGGTACTGGAATGCCAAAGAAGATGTTAAAAGGTAAAAAATGCTGACATCATACAGGTTTCTCACATCATTGCTCGCGTCATTGCCTCAAAACTCTGTTACATTTTCAATCGGGTTTTCACTTCTGGGACGTACACTGATGCTATTAAAACCGCTAAAAACCAAAATTTCAAGAAAGGAGACAATACTATCGCTGAGAACTACCGGCCACTCAGTCTATCACCCTAATAATATTTCAGACGCAATCTTTGATGTCAGTTTTGACATATAGTTCGGTCATTTCAGTATGTTACTTGCCTGAAAGCCCAGTCAATCTTTCCTTATTTTCCACGCGCAATTTGCAGATTTGTCGAAAAATGTCAATGCCGGTGATAAACTTACAAAAGATATGTCATGATATTTCAAAGTAACTTACCAGACTGTTTCTATTCTATTTCACTAAACTATTTGATGACCATATAGATGACATAGGATCTCAAAATAAAGGATGTTGAGAAAATTTTAAAGAGCAGCTTACAAGGCCTGGGAAGTGTCATTTCCAACGATCTAGTAGGGCTTTTAAGCTAAAAAAAAACCCGGTACGCTGCGCGCCAACCCACGGTGGCGCTCCGCTTAGATAGTAACAAGACGCCCTCCCAGGAAATGGTCAAGCCCCCCGGCGCCCCCACTGAAAAAAATCCTGGCTACGCCA
>JAIPMN010034443.1:10507-62909 GCA_020650975.1 Apostichopus californicus
CCCCCCCCCCCCCCCCACTGAAAAAATCCTGGCTACGCCACTGTCATAGACATCTGCTTTAACAAGACACAAGGAGGGCTGAATGAAACTGAAAATGGAAATTATCATTAAAATTGAAAGAGGAAAAGGTATTGTTACTTTTGGCTATATTGACTTCATTCTTAAAAATATGTCAGCTGAGCTATGCCAATTTGTTACTAACATATATCCTGTTATTACAAATAAAACTTAATGAACACATGCCGTTCTTCAGATCCTCCTCTGTCCAAGAACACGGTTTGTTATAGCTAGCTGACCTCTGACAAGGTTAATGTTATATATATAGGTATTTTGAGAGTACGTATTACATATGACTATCTATGATAGTTACAACACGGTTATATACACGATGGAAACTTCACAGATCCTTTGTTCTTCAGTCACTGCATATGATTCGTTAATACTTTGCATCCAGTTTTGGCAATTAATTGTAGTACATGCTCAACAAATAATCCTTACATTAAACTTGGTAAATTTCTGACTTCATTTGGTGGTGCACATATCTTTTTGTTCAGAGTAAATGGAAGTTCTACTGTACTCTATTGCACATAAAGAGGAACCATGCAAGAGGAAAATCTCCTAAATATATTTACAGCTTTCATTGCCCCAGTACTTACCGACTACAATATGCCCTCTCCGAGCCCTGGTTAGTGCTACGTTCATCTGGTTTTCATCCACGGTAAAACCAAGATGGCATCTTTTCCAGCCCTTACCAGGTTTTGCTTCAATCTCAACTTTCGACATGGATCGGACAGTGGAGAATATCACATAATCCCATTCGCTACCTAAGAGGAAGTGGTTTAAAATTATTATTGTCAAGAATTATCTCTTGCTATGAGAATTATTCAAAGAGACAAAAAATATGTATTAGAATTATTTATCTTTTCCTCTTAAATGAAACAGATTGTGCCCTTTATTAGCTACGGTTTCTTTAGATGATGTGGAATAAACAAAAATGGTGGGTATAGTTGTAAAGTAAGTAACGTTTTCTTACCTTGACTCTTAATTACTGTAGATACGTGGATATCTCTTAGTTCTGAATCAATCAGCTCTGCTTTGATTTGCGAACACTGTAGTCTATACTGTGACAGAATTGCCAATTGGCTGGGGTTCACCTTGAGGTGATTTATAAAGTATTTTGCGATGCGAACCTTGAAGGAAGAAAATTGATAAGATATATGATAACTCTTCCAAACCATTTCATGTGGCCTATATTTCAAACTTTTATCCACCTCAAGTCACAAACACCCACCCACCGTCCATCAATCTATTCATTTTTCAACAGGTAGGTAATTTAAATGTCTTAGTTTTTACTCAGATGTATACATCTGGGTATTCAGTTCTTAAGGTGAATGTAGCATTGTTCAGGTAAGGAAAGTATACTTAAATGTCCTGTCTGCCCAGTGTGAGGGTGCATTTCTTTTATCTTTCAGATTGTTCTTTTCTTCAACTTTAAATTAGTACAGTTCCCTTTTGGAGACACTTCTCTCTCATTATTTGCATTCCTTGAAGAAGGCTGGGACCATGTAACATTATAGTCATGCTGTTATACCAGCCATGTGATATATATATATTCATATATTGTATCCATCCCAGATAATGGTTCATTTTTATGTCCGCAAAAACAATGCATATAACTCACGACATGGTAAACCTCCAGCGGGTTACTGCGAGACATCTCATTTCCCTCTTCAGATCTCACCGTAAGCATCTCTTCAACTCCGACAACGTGACAAAACACACGCGGATAATCAGAACCATTTGGCCAGATGCGACAAGTTTGTTCATCAAAAACGCGGTTTTTCACAGCTTGCGCCGTTTGTAGTTCTCCTTCGTAGAAGGCTTCTGAAGGGAAGTGACATATCTCTTCATGCTACGGAAAAAACGTGAAGTCATGATTAAATATACATAAAATGGATAATAAGTAGCATGAAACTTGCTGCCTTACAGATAAACCTTTCATTTAATTTAGATATGGCATATGCTCCTTGATAGGTTAATTTTCCTTTTGTAATAGTCTTGTTGGTTAGTCCTGGGTAAGTGACACAATCTGAATGTCTGTTTAGCTGTTAAAGTATTCTGACTTCAAGGTTTCTTCAAAATGCAATTATTTTGTAAGAATATATCTCTCTGTTGATAAATAACTTTTCGATCAGCCCAATTGTCATGATGATTTAGTCAATATGATCTTGCCAGATACATTTACGAAAAATCTAAAAACTTTAACACTTTGTACCAAGACAATAACCATGCTATTGTAGTGGCATGAATTAACACCAGTATGACACAGGGACTGGTAATCTATTAAATCATGAATATTCATTGTCCATGCATAACCCCAGATGGACTTAGTACATGGTTTGGGTTTAGCTCAATTGCTCAAGTAAGTGTACACCCTTATTACAACCTCCTTAGTGACGTTTTAAGAAAATATAGTCCCAAGCTTTCATAGGAATTTCACTTTATTTACATAATTGAACGAAGTATTTCTTTCATGTTATATTGGGTTATTGCCCATTGGGTTATTACTGTAATGCAGCAAAAATGCAGCTAAAGAGAATATTACACAGCCAGTGCATCTAGATTAGGATGATGTACCCTCCGAAGTAGCGTGGTACTCGCACTTGTGCCGTCAAGGGCGTGTGGCTGCGTATATCAGTTTACCAATAAATCAAAGATTTTACGCAGGCTATGTCTGTCACTAAATCAAGATATTAGGTATGTATAATTGGTTCCTGTACGTGCGAAGAGCAGAGGGAATGTTCCCATAGAAGTTGGTGGTGAGTAGATCATTTCAAGTAAATTGCTGGCTTGCTCATGTTAATTTGAGGTTTAGCCAGAGTTCAACCATGCTGTTAGTACAGGTAATGAAAGTGTGGACCTCTCGTACATTTTCCGCTAAGCCTACGTTAGATCGCAACGAAAACAAGTTGTTTTCTCAGCGTGGTTACGCATCCATTTTGTTTATAGTTATGATTTCTCATTTGAATTCTTTGATTGAAGTCTTTGATGTGTTGCTCAATGAGTATAAATCATTTGGCCATCATTAATTTTAATTTGCAAAAAGTAACGCTGGTCTTGAACGAGTTATGACGCAGGGGTTTGGCGCAAGGGCTGCATTTGTGCATGTACTGTGTACAGACTAGGCTATGTTATTGGTGTGTTAATCCATACGGGTAGTCGCTACGGTGCTGACGGAATGCACGTAGCAAAGTGTACATGATATTAATGCAGTGGTGCGAGAAAGGCAGTTATCAGCGTGGTATGTGTACAATTATGTTCAGCAGTACACTATGTTGATATTATTGTAACCTTGTGAAGTGATAAGTTTATTGTTCAGTTGGGTGGAACGAACCTCTCCTTGGACAAGTTCTGTGAATTGCTTAATGTATTCCTTGTAAACAAAATATTACTGCTGGTATTATTATTGTATTCTGTCAATTAGGTCCCGTTTGGTCCGACGTGAGTCCATGTTCGTAAGAATGTCGTTCCGACACTGATAGTGCTGGACTGTTGAGAATATGGGTAATATATATTGAGAATACTGGTTATGATGATTGCAGGGCTTTAATATTAGCACGAATATCAGGTTGCACAGGAGTTGTGACGTACACAAATTCCATATGCGGTTTTGATATAGCAGGGTGTAGACGATACTAAGGTATGTGAAACAAATCATGCAATGCATTCAGAATGTCTTATTAGTATGAACTGTATTATGCTGAAGTGAACTCTGTTCATGTATGAACATATCTTGTCAAGCCAGCGAGAGTGCCATCACTCATGACGAGAATGTACTGTAGTGGTTTTCAGTTCAAACATGGGAATGCAAGTCTAGTGAATCTTAAGTCTAATACTTGTTAACTTGCATGATGAAAGGTGTATATTTTTATTTTATTTCCCTTTATATGTAAGTTTTAAATGTTAATGCTAACCTTGTATGCAAAGATGATTTGTGATTCTTACCCACCACAGTTGTTATTACCTCAGTATTGTGTAATCTTATAAAATCTTGCATTTACAGGCATTTGAGACTATCAGCATAACAGTGTTATTGAGAGTTTAAGTCGAGAGTTGAGTTGATAGGTGTTATTGTGTTGGTTACACTTTGCATGTTTTCGATTACGTGGTAGTGTATTCCTACTATTGATTCCACATGCATGTTAGTGTTTGCACTGGAATGACCTTCTAAATCTCTGGTATTCATTTTTACAAATATGTTATATTCCTACAGAAGCTGTTTTTCGTCTGTCGTAAACTCAGCTCATGGTACTATAATAAGACTACGAAACCGAATACCACTTCGTCGCTCATAACTCGTGCAACGTGTCTTCACCGACCATCTTAATCAGCATCCCCTTCGCACTTGGGTGCGTTCCAGTTCTATCGAGAAGTAGTTTACACACCTAGTAGTACAGACAGCAAACTTGTGTCATAGCTTAGACCAATTAACTCCCTTAAACATATTGGAATTCTAAAAATTCACACATGAAATTGGTCATATCATTTCAGCACAATAGCATAAAAAGAGAGAAATGTCTTGAAATACAGCAAGAACTTCTTCCACACACCATGTAATGTTTTTTTTTAATAAAGTCATTCAAACTCTGTGACACCATGTCTTTAATTTAAACACAAGGAACTTTTGGATAAGCGAGAGCAAGTGCTCATTTGAAAGAGCAAAAGATATGTGACTCTCATTTTAATTAATGATGATAATATTTTTGTTTTGTCAAGTTTAGAATGCTCACCATTCTGTACTGAATCTTGAGAGTGAACGCCCGCTTCTGGTACTTCTCCATGAGTGACTTCTCTGCTCCCAGTTTCTTAGCATGGGGCTCTTGAATGATCGGTCTACAATGGGAAGGAAAATTTACAAAATATAAACTGATTTCTGTCAGGATCGGTGAGCAATGGATCGCACCTTGAAAAAGCATGAAACATAAATGAAAGGTACAATTAAACAACCTTTTGCATGCAACGTTAGCTTTGGAAATAGCTGTCATGTGATATTTAAGGATGTCTTATTTATTCTGTAAGCTCCTTTAATTTCCTCTAAGCAGCTCTGAAGATTGTCTCTAGGTTTAATGCATCCCTGGGAGTGTGTCTATTTTCTGCTCTTAGGCTAAGATGTTAAGATTGTCCCCAGATTTAATGCATCCCTGTGAGTGTGTCTAGTATCTGCTCTCAGGCTCACATATTAAGATTGTCCCCAGATTTAGTGCATTCCTGTGAGTGTGTCTATGCTCTGCTCTCAGGCTCAGATATTAAGGTTGTCTCCATATTTAGTGCATCCCTGTGAGTGTGTCTACTCTCTACTCTCAGGCTCAGATGTTAATGTTGTCGTCAGATTTAGTGCATTCTTGGGAGTGTGTCTATTCTCTGCTCTCAGGCTCAGAGAAAAGTTAACAAGTTGTTCTTCTCTAACCTTCATGTAATCCTTCTAGAACATAACATTT
This sequence comes from Apostichopus californicus, assembly GCA_020650975.1. Lineage (NCBI taxonomy): Eukaryota > Metazoa > Echinodermata > Holothuroidea > Aspidochirotida > Stichopodidae > Apostichopus > Apostichopus californicus. The sequence continues at coordinate 16,006 of JAIPMN010034443.1, forward strand.
TAGCAGCGCGTGTTCATTTCTGGAAGGCACATTAGTCAGGTCGATATATGGAAAATACCCCCTCAACCCCCAAAAAATTGCTACAAAAGGTTTCTCAACTGATTCTGGTAGGGTTTAGTGTACTTTATAACATACTAAAAGTTTACCAAAGTAAGACCCCCGGAAAAGTGTTTTTTTCAAGATGGCGTCCAAGATGGCCGCCGAAACCTCTTAATGATCATAACTATGTAACTATCAACTCAAATTTGATGATCTTGGTGTCTATCCCTAGGTTTTTGGGGGCAAAGAACACATTAAGACCATTAAAAATAAAAGTGGGCCATTATCTAACAGGTTGAGGGGGAATTTTCCATACATTGACCTGAAGAATGTGTCAAATTGGATCCAATTAGTCTTCGAGGACCTGCCGAGATATCTTGACTGTGACAAGAGGATCGATATTCTGTGTGAAGTCTCCCCTGGCTTCAAAGAGGCAACACCGAATTGGCAGAGGATGATGCATATCTTGCATCAGGGGAGCCAGCACCCTGGGCAGTCGTCAGTCAAATTCTTGCCTATGATCAATATGTACTCTGGAGACAAATCGTGCATTGTGTCTACATTAGACTTTGTTTGCAACCTTGCCATGAAGCACAACCTTCCCACTATTGTAACTTTTGACCAGCCCTTGTATTGGAAGGCTGCCGAAATCCTCATTGATGCGCCACAAAGTAGTCACCTAAAAGGCATTGTTCTGATGTTGGGGTATTTCCATACACTTGTGAACGTGATGGGGGCCATAGGAACTCTCATGCAAGGGACCGGTCTCAAAAACATACTTGAGACTGTCTATGGAGAAAATGCAGTTGTGCACATGATGACAGGGAAAGCTGTCCAGAGGGCTATGCGGGCCCATCTCCTTGTTGACAAGTGCCTACATAGCCAGCTTATAACGGAAATGGCCAAAGACGATCCCGAGATTCAGACACTGTTGGATCAAGCCGAGGAATTGTACTCCTCCCTTCTTAGCGGAGAGACGACGCTAGGAGATGCTGCTTGTTCTGAGGTTTTGATCCAACTCGAGACAGTATAATGGAGAAGAAGAAATCTGAACTTGCTCAGACCTCAAAGACCATCGAGTTGTGGCTGAATTATCAGCATATGGTTGGCATGGCAAGAATGTTGATCAAGGCGGATCGTACTGGGTCTTGGTTGATGCATTTGCAGGCAGTGTCCAATTCCCTAACTTTCTTTGCTGCAGCTGGGCGCTTCAATTACCTGCGATCTGCTCATTACTACCTGCAGCAAATGAGCAACCTGGAGGAAAAGCACCCAGACGTTTATCGAAAGTTCCTTGATGGTTTTCACGTTGTTCGTAGGAGCAATCAGTGCTGGGCAGGGCTTAGTAGTGATCTTGTCATTGAACAAACGTTGATGAGGTCTCTAAATAGCACTGGTGGACTAACTCGCGGCAGTGGGATGACCGAGGACATGCGCAACCTTTGCACCTTATCTGCACCTGTAACATCCGAGTACAACATTGGGATGCAGGATTTCACAAACCTAACCTATACTACAAGTCCGCAACACAAAGACTCAACTCATCAAAGAGATGCATCTGATCTCGAGAAAATTCAGATAAAGCGGGCAGCCTGCTCACCCTTCACATCTGATCCTACTCTGAGAAACATTGTCAACGGGATAGTGGCTGGGCCAAATGTGAACATACATGACTTTGAATCGGTTGGGAACAAGATCATTGAAGATATGATCGCGTTTATAATGCATTTACTTACAAATTCAAGCGGAAAGACAGAGCCCAAACACTTGGGAATATCTCTGCTGTGAAGATGGCTCCTGATCGTACCATTGATCCTGCCCTTCTGTTCCAACGTTTCCTTCTGGTGTCAAGGTCAGGAGATCTTCTCTTGAAGAGGTTTTGACGTATGAATTAAGCCACTACCCTCCAGCCCTCTTTGAGACCAGGAACATTCTTCGAAAAGCAGATTAACCTCAGCTTGCTCAGGCAATTCGAGACAATGCTGCGGACTTATCAAGTGAGGCTGTGATGAACTCTATTCCCAAAACAGATTGTTACGTGCTTGATGGTGGCTCTTTGCTCCATCGTTTACCGTGGAAGAAAGGCGACACATATAATGCAATAGCTGAGTCTTATGCAGACTTCACTGTGAGACATTACGGACAAGCGGCAGTGGTGTTCGATGGCTATGGTGAATGTCCCTCCATAAAAGACAACACGCATCAGAGACGAGGAAAAAACCTGCACCCTATTGTTAGTTTCACTGCAGAAACAGAGTTTTCAGGCAAAAAGGAGGACTTTTTGTCTCATGACAAAAACAAGGCAGACATGATTGCTCTCATCAGCACAGCACTAACTAAACGGGGATGCCATGTCATTCAGTCACCAGGGGATGCAGACGTTGATATCGTTAAGGCAACTGTTGAACGATCCCGTCATTGCAACACAACGTTGGTCGGTGAGGATACAGATTTGCTGATCTTGCTCCTTCATTACTCCAGAACAGACAATGAGGTCATCTACTTCCGTTCTGACGCAAACAAGCAGTCAAAAGAACACAGAGTGTATAACATTAACCTGTTGAAAGAAACTTTAGGAGACGATGTGTGCAATGAGTTGCTCTTTGTACATGCCTACTCAGGATGTGATTCTACTTCAAGGATTTTCGGCATTTGGAAAAAAGTCAGCCTTCCAGAAATTAGTGACATCTGACCCTGTCATGAAGTCCTGTGCTAGTGCATTCATCCTTCAAAACAAATCTCAAGAGGACTTATCAGATATTGGCGAAGACCTGATGGTTGATCTCTTTGGTGGCAAGTCTACCGATACGCTATCATCACTGCGCCATATCATTTTCACCAAAAAAGTGGCAACTGCTCAAGCATTTGTCACTTCTGAACGGCTTCCCCCAACATCACCTGCAACAAGATTCCATAGCCAACGTGTGTACTTTGGATGGGGATGGCAAATGAAATGAACCCAACTGAATGGGGATGGAAACAGGAAAATGATCAGTTAATTCCAATTACGACCCAAAACAATGCTGCGCCTGACAAACTCTTTAAAATTATCTGCAGCTGTTTCAGGGGATGCGAATACTCTCGATGCAGCTGTAGACGCTATGGACTCCCCTGCACTGGTGCATGTGGCCCTTGCCAAACTGAAAACTGTGACAATCCAAACAACACTCACGAAGTCGATACTGAGGAGTATGATGACACTCAAAACTGAGCGCTCTGAAACTTATTCTATGGACAAAGGTGTTTGTGCATTAGGTGATAGTGGACAGCTGAAGGTCATGAGTTCAATTTCATAATGATTAAACAGTTCAGTGATACCCATAGTTGTCTTAATGTGTTCCTTGCCCCAAAAAACCTAGGAATAGACACCAAGATCATCAAATTTGAGGTGATAGTTACATAGTTATGATCATTAAGAGGTTTCGGCGGCCATCTTGGACGCCATCTTGAAAAAAAAAAACTTTTCCGGGGGTCCTACTTTGGTAAACTTTTAGTATGTTATAAAGTACACTAACCCCTACCAGAATCAGTTGAGAAACCTTTTGTAGCAATTTTTTGGGGGTTAAACTGTATTTTGACCTGACTACATGTTCATGTCTAGATAGAAACCATCGTCAGTGTTGCTTACTTGGAGATTTCTTAACTGCACTTGTATTATGTATTTTACCAGTGATTGAAGTTGATTATGTTTTCATCGTGCTTATGTTATATCACTTTGAGAGGAGTGAATACATCAACAAAATGTACTGGCACTTTTCACCTTCATTGGTATGACCTTCTGTCTGCGTAGTATATAGGCTTCGCTAGCCAAACTCTCAGGACGAAAACCGCAAACCGTACCATCTACCCGCAGCTTTTCCTGGAGCCCATCCCATAATCTTGACATCAAATTATGAAACAATATATTTCAAAGATTTTCATCTCCTTTGCTCTTGATATACCTTACCACATTAGTTCGAGTCTCCACATTAAAACATCCATTAAAAGTAGTGTTTGGTGTTGTTTCAAACGATGATACAACACAAACATACTTCTTGGAATGACGGATTACCTCAACTGCATGTGATCTCCAATCAGGACGACCTGGCGTGGGTTGTGGTTCACCAATGGAATGAGTGTCTCTGGCTCGGAGCACATACCCGCTTCATCTATGATAACCTGGATTATATTTAATGGGTCCTTCCTGGATAACACTGCTCGTCCAGAAGCATTACACGTACAGAGAATTACTTGATGGTTCTTCAACTCTTCTATCTGTAGATAATATCATAGGACAAGCAGATGGTAAGAAATGAAGAATAGTATTCAATTATATTTGGACTTAATCAATCCATATTCTTCTTCCTGTTCCCTCCGTTCAACTAAACTAAATCTTCTTCAAAGACCGAAATGGAACCTTTCTCACATGGATGTTGATCATTCTCTGTTGCAGCTCCTGAACTTGGAACATTCTTCCAACTGAAATTTTCACAGCCACTAATGTCAACGCTTGAAAAGAAAATTTAAGACTTATCTGTTCTCAATAGCATTTTTTGACTCGATGCACCACCAACACCATATAAGCTACTGTGTAATTTTTCTTTGATTGATAAGTCATTTCTAACTGGGGATTACAATGAGTAGACATTGAGAAGAGAACTGCATGGACTAGTTCAGAAGTAACAAAAATAACTGACAGGCTACAAACATGAAGTGAACTTTGAAACATCGACCACAATTAATGTACAGAAATTGCTAATTCTTGAACCCCTTTGCTTTCGACCCTTGGCACTAAAAGCAAATTTTAACGTTTCTGGGAAATTGTCTTGTAAGAGGAGATAAGTAGTTGAAAGACTCAGAGTAACTTTAAGCATTCAAGTTTAGAATCAATAGTTACCATTGCTGATTTAATTAGGTTTTTGAGCTCTTTAACTGTTCTCTTGACAGCTTTAGTAATCCTAATTGGAACTTTTTTGAAATTCTTTTCAATGGCTTTTATTTCTTGAGCATGTGGAGCAGAATGGGCACGAATCATATGATGGAGAGCAATGTTTCTGTGTTGAGGATCCATTTTTGCTTCCTCTCTCGATCCAAACTTTCTCTCGACACTGCTCACGCCAGGCATGGGAAAGTCTTGCTGTTCGATTGACTCGCTGTAAACTCGAACGATACTGAAGTCATCATGCATGAACAACTTCAAGTACTCTGTGAGAAACAACAATGAAGCAGTATTAAATGTTGTTAAGTAAATATGCAGGTCATGGACGTACTATTGGTCTTTGTATTTGGTGTCAGGTGAGGTGACTGAGCATGGAGTTGAATCTGAATGAGTTTAAACTGCTCTTCAGCTCTAATTATCGCATACACATTAAGTAACTTAGTTATAAAATAATACCAAATTATAATGAAATTAGTTTGACAGAGTTTTGAATAATTCTTACCCTAACGTAAAACGACTATAAGGACTCATCATGCGTTCAATCTTGACAGTCTCAAGAAACTTTTTTTCCCTATTGTGTAGTAAACAATCGCACAGGACAAAGTACTCTTTTGCTCATTTACTGAGGTTGTGCAAAAGAAAAATTCAAACAGAAACATTGGTGTCCTCTCCTTTGTACAGAAGAAACTGATACATTAATGAGACACATGCACTGGCAGATGTGTTGACCTTTCCATTCAAAACTGTACAGTAGGCTATAGCTGGGCTATGTATTTCATGCAACCACTAGGCCTCGCATCATACAAAATGTCGCCTCAATCTCTCAACTAACATTTATGTAGCAACTGTACTGTTTAATACATTTCTGTGGCCGTTATACTATGTCCAACTAAACTACGTAGTATAGCTCATGAATACCATTATTACCGTAAATAAATAGCAAATCACTTAATAATGCGCCATAAATCTAGAGCCAAAGGCTTGTTCAAAGGCGCAGTCGAGAGCTTAAAGATGAAAATATCTATAAACAGAAATGTCTTCAGCTGGGAATTGGAACATTTATTTGAGGTTGGTTTCCTGATGTTAAGTGGGATGTTGTTCCACAATGTAGGGGCAGCGATTACGAAAGCCTTGTCGAAAGTCTGGCCTTTGGAACATTAAGAAGTTCCTGATTAGAGGACCCCAAGTCACGGGATGGTTGATATGGGCTCAATAGGTTCTTCATGTAATCCGGGGCCATTCCATTCCAACACTTGTGGGTGAGAAGCAGCAGCTTAAATTAAATGCGGGCAGATTTGACAGCCAATGTAGGTCTTCAAGCACTGGTGTTAAATGACTTCATTCATTTCATTTATTTATTTTTGTTCTATCACAACATAAGTATGACATATGGCATAGAAGGAGATAAGAAACTAAACTTATGAAAGGAAGTGTACTAAAAAACCCTATAGGGCTTGTCGAGTAGTGACACTCCCTGAAAAAAATACAGAACTTTACAATTAGAAAAGAGAACCAAAAACACAAAACAAACAGAACCACCCTTCCTCTCTCTTCCCTCACCCCCCCCCCCACAGTTTCATTTCGCAGTTCTAGTACATATTGATGAAGTGCTTTTGTAAGCTTTTTCTAAAAGCAACTAAAGAAGGCATCGCCCTTAAAGTGAAATGTAGGGGATTCCAAAGTGCGATGGCCCGATGATGTAAGCTATTTTTAATGAAATTGTTGTGACATTGTCTTGGGTGCAGGTACTCAGCTTGCCTAGTATTGTGAGCGTGGATGTTTGAGTTTTGTGTAAAGAAGGCATTCAGAGTATCTGGTAGCATTTCGTGTTATGAACGATACACAAAACTGAGGACATTGAGACTGAACAGATCAGTAAGCTTCAGTAAATTCATAGACTAAAATAATACGTTTGTGTTATCCCTTTGGGTCAGAGAGAGTAATATGTCTGATCGCTCTTTTCTGTAAAATAGCTTGTTTAACAAATGATTACTTGTGCCAGACCAAATGATACAACAATAAGTCAAATATGGTAGTCCTAGTGTTTGATAAAGACTCTATAGAACGTTCCTAGGAAGGGTGTGTTTAAGTTTTGACAAGATGCCCACGCCTTTTGCAACAAGAGTGGAAATATGGCAAATATGCTCACGCCAAGTGAGCCTGGAGTCTATAGAAACACCTAAGAATTGAACGAAATCAACCTTATGCAGTGGTTTACCATTGACATCAATATTAAAGTTAGCCATGATTCTATTTGCATTGAAGACGATATACTTTGTTTTATCAATATTATGGGAAAGCTTATTTGCTGCAAACCAATCTGTGAAAGTACAGCTTAAGAGTTTTTTGTAACTATTCGTGCGGCGGTGTTATGAATCCGTTGCAGCCTATTCATTTGTAATTCCATAGAGCAAATAATTACCGTAGTCAAGTCGAGATGTTATCAGGGAGTGCACCAACTGTTCAGTGGCTTCTTACTCTAAGATTGCAGACTGATGTTTTATCGACAATATTTATGTTGCATTGACTGATGCTTAGTTGTGTTACATGCAGTTTTGCTACTTTTTGTACCACATAACATGTGTAAAGCATATTACAAGCAGGCTCAAGCTCATGCCTCTTGTCACCATGCCTTCCAAGTGATAACTTCAAATACATTTCTGTAAAAAGACGCATGATCTGGTCAAGCCTGCCTATAGAAAAATAATCCTCCTCAATTCACTCGAGCATTAATAATTTGTTACTTGATAGCATATAAACTACCCCAAGTACTGCCATTAGGACTCATTCTTGAGTGGACCTAGTTAATTGACCAGCCACCTTATGATTATAAACACAAGTGCTCTAATGGCTGGCACTACGTTCCTGGTTGAAGACAGGACTGGATAGACCAGCTGCTCTTGGCAGGCTAAGGTATAGTTGGTGGTAGTTTTCTTTTGTGAATTGAGCGCCGATGGCGCGGGAAAAGGCATAAGTAATTTGTTCAGAAGGTAAGTAGTTCCCGATGTAACTTTTGTGTTTTCAAACACATACACACACCCATGCACACAAACTTGATTACATAATGTAGGAAGCAAAGAATCCACCACTAAGCCTCATCCATACCAGCGATGACATCAACAGACTTGTTGGATGGACCACAGTAGAGTATCTTAGGAGCGATTCCATGCCTTGGATTAAATGGCAAGAACCGGTTCATCTGATTGAAGAAGTAAGCCAAAAAGGCTCCAGTCCTGGTCTTGCCAGTTCCTGTGACAAAAAGAAGAACACTTCTTGTATTGTAATTATTCAACATGACTCACTATAATTTGAATAATTTTATAAGTATGAGAAAATTAGAACATAAAAATATGAACATAACTTTGGATTGTGGAGGTTACCATATGGGCAAATGGAAATTCTTTACAAGTGTTTTAGATGTAAAAAATCTGAGGATTTCATACCCATTTTTGAAAGACACGGTTGATATATCACCAGATTAGTACACACTTCTACTAACAGCTTTCACATGAAACACACAAAACTACCAAACTCTTTGTTTTGAACTTGAAATCATGAACAGTCACTGCTAGTGAAAGCAAACTAATAGTGCGAGGCAGTCTGATATTGCAGTTTCAGGAAATATATCAGCTCAGCTGAAACCAGAAAACTAACAAACTTAATGTGTGATACTTGGCAACATTTTACAGCATATAAGAGCAAACTGCATATGCACACACAGTGCTGATACTTAATAAGGTGGATCATGTATAAATTACATTGAAAGTTCATCCAAGTTTTTAATTTTTTAATTATTTTATATTTACAAGGTTTTGATACTTAATCTGACTCCACAGGACACACTGGGGATGTTGTCCTCAATAAGGTGGATCCACATACCAAGCATATGAAGTTAATTCAAGCTTTAATTACTTCTAAAGCAATCTCCTTTACAACTAGGTTTTCATCCTTTCAATCTGTTGACCACAAATTTCCTTTAAAACTCCACAGGAAACAATAGAGTTCTTTAAGGTGAATCCATGTACTATGAATGATTTGTTCATTCAAGTTTCACTTTTTTCAGAATTTTTCCTCTGCTAATCTCAGATCACATTTGACCTTTGCAGACAACATAGATGTCACGTTCACTCAATATGGTGGATACACCAAGTATGAAGTTAATTTAAGTTTTGCTTTTGGAGTTAATGTGTTTACAACATATTCACTATTTGATATCTGCTGACCTCAAGTGACATTTGACCTCTGCAAAAATGGAGGATTTTTGCTGTAATTAAGTGCATTCACATACCACATATGAAATTTACCCATCTTTAAGTTTTTGAGCTATCGTGTTTTTAAGCCATTGAGTGTTACACACACACACACACACACAGGCAAAGATTGCCATCACCATCGCATAGCTATCTTTTGCCTCCTGCAAGAAATCTAAAACAGAACCTTGTTCAACTTGCAGGGGACGGGACAAAACTGAAAATGCATCAATGGACAGAGTGTTTGTTATCAGGAAAGCTACATTTGTATGTGAAAAAACTTTCAAGATCAATGAGGCCCCATTGGAGTTCAATCAATCAATCAATCAGTTTGTATCAGAGTTATTCCAATGTGATATCAAAAAATTCGAATTTTCTACTGGCGCTTCATTCTTCATTTACTACTTTTGAGTTGATATGAAACAAACACACATTTCATGAAACTGTTTGGTTAAATAAGAACACCTAATTGTGAAAATCAACATTTTGATACTTTCTTATACCATTTTCACCTTAATTGTCATCTAAAATGCTGATTGCTAGCTGCACTGTTAGTATTTTCACAAGTATCTTATAATATTATAAAACACTAATAAAGAGTTTTGAATAATGAGAAATTTGTCCTAGTCGATCATTGAATGTAGACCACACTTAAGAGTCAAACATTTTTGTATAAAAAACCAGGGGGGGGGGTGGAGAGGACACAGCCCTGAGGCGCACCTACACTTCTAATCATTTCCCCCGATGTCTACTCAGGGGAAAGATTTAAAGTGTAGGTGCGCCTCAGGGCGGTGTCCTCTCCCTCTGGCTTTTAAACTGTATACCAGCGACTGTCAGAGTATGACCAGTGATTGTAGCGTCATTAAATATGCGGATGATACTGTCATTACTGGTTACTTGTCAGATGACATCGACTCATACGCCACCACGATTGCAAGGTTTGTCCGGTTATGCGATGATCATTTGTTACAACTTAATGTGACCAAACCTAAGGAGCTGATTATAGATTTCCGTCGCAAGCCAGTAACTCACGCTCCCATCTATGTTCATGGGGTACAGGTAGATAAATAAAAGTACGTAGAATGCATGCTGAGTAACAAAATTGACTGATCTAGTAATGCCACAATTGTACATCAGAAAGCAAATCAGATGCTGTATTTCTTGAGAAAACTGAAGAACCTCAGAGTGGATAAAATTAATCATGACCTTGTTCTATAAATCCCTCATTCAAAGAGTTTTGATGTATAACATAATTTGTTACTTTGCCAATGTTACAATAATCGATGTGAAGATGCTTGAGCAATCTAGGAAAGTTGCTCAGCGGGTAACCGGTGTTCACTTACCTTCGTTAGACTGCTTGTATCATGCGAGGGTCTACATTAAATTGAAACAAATCATGCAAGACCCAAACACACCCCTTGTTTGAGCACTACATTTACTACCGATCTGGACTGCTTTTATGCCCATTGCGAACACTTAGAGCCCGCTACAGATATTCATTCAATCATTCATTTGTGCCTAATTCTATCCATATATTTAATTCACAAGTGAGACGATAAGTTTCTTATTTGTAGGACTTGCTGTATATATGTTTGTATTACTGTATGTGTACCGCAGTCTATTGATACTTACACTATTGCTTTTATTCGTTTACGACCTGTGTAAGCCGAATTTCCGATTGTGGACAATACATTTAATTCAATTCAATTAAACACCTAGACTTACCTAAGATTACTTAAATTGATATAAAATATGTGAAATACTAAAAGATAAAACTATTCTTTATGAATACCTGGTGGTCCTTGAATTACTGAAAAAGTATTTGACAATGCCAAGTGGAGTGCTTCTCTCTGTGATTCGTTTGGTGGACTGCATTTCACATTTTTAGGAACATTTTTCTCAATGTTGAACTCAGGCCCTAGTCTCATAAGGTACTTCGAGACGACTTTATATTTAGAAGAAAAAGAGAGAGAGAAACACCAATAATGAATGTGATATACGATGTTGTTAAAACATTTCAAACAGCTGGGGGTATTTGTTTCTTAATCTATGTTGTCCAGATCAGGAACTATTTGGGCAAATACTAGTTTGTTGTATATCTTAGACCTACCAAACCTTTTATAGCTTATTGCCAAGTCCTGCTAGTTTCGTATAACAATATAATTCTGCATGCAAAACGCTAAAAGATAGGTTTGGTAATACCGTTGTGTTAGTGCAGGCCTGGGTCAATAAGATCTTAAATCAGCAAAGGGTAGATTGGGCCAGGCTTAGTGAGTTTGCTGACGATCTTAAAAACTGTTTTGAATTTCTTAGTGCACTAGCTAGGGTACATACATGAGCTCAATAATCAGAGTAGTCTCAAACAAATCATTGAAAGACTAACTTAGTTCTTACAAAACAGATGGCAAAGTGAGAACTACAGGTTGAAGAAAAGAGGTATTATTCCTGGTCTAACTGATGTTGTTAAATTTGTAACGGCATCTGCTAGGGAGGTTAATGATCCTGTTTTTGGAAATTCTGAAAGTTATTCTGCTGTTCCAGCGAAGCCAAAGAGAAATCAGGTCAATAATGTGAATGCCTTTCAACAGGATGTGCAACAGCAAGGTATTCAACGGTGACCGAAGCGCTAGATATGCGAGTAAATGAGCATTGGCCAGAGCAGTATGAAAAGTTGCTTAGTATGAGTTAATGAAAATAAGCAAGCATGTTTCTCTTGTCTCAAAGTCGCTGGAAAAAAATCACTGTTTGAGCAACTGCTCCAGAAAGAAAGTGTGTCAAGAAGCTAGGATAGATCGAGTGCAACAAGTTTCATCATAAGCTCTTACACTTTGGAGAGAATGCAGGCAATATGAGTAATGTAAGTGTTAATAACACGGATGAACCTTTACACAGCGTGTTAGTGTCATGCTGGATGCTCACAGGAACATTTGTGAGAGAGCATTTGGTGAACCAACTAAACATTTAACGGCAAAATGTCACTGCACATGTCACAAAATTGAGAGGTACCGTAGAAAGTTTCAATTCTAGGAATTTTAAGCTTCAACTGCAAGGAAATCATCCAAATGCTATCCACAACATAACAGCCATGGAAAAGGTAAAGATAAATGATGTACGAGATGTCAATGTCAGAGAACTCGAGACAGTGTTTAAAATGAGAATTAAACAGCACATTAAAGAGACGAGGTGGTCCTATTGATATTATTATTATTGGCATAGACCTTGCTCACTTACTCACAGGCGAAATTATCATTATGGACTGTTTTTGGTGGTAGAGGAAATGCCCAAAGCAAAGAGTAAAATGATGCATATTGAGATCAGCAAGCCAGTAGATTTGACCGTGACCGATTTTTAGTCGACTGAAGCAATGGGAGTCAAAACCGTCTGCACATGTAAGACTAAACTCAGTACAGACGAAGATATAAAGGCGAAGTTGATAGAAGAATCCCGTTTGAAACTTGGAAATCGGTGGCTGATTCCTTATCCTTTGACAAGGGACCCAGCTAGTCAACGTCTGCGACAAAAGAGGACAAGCTGTGAGAATGCTGAAAGGACTTAAAAGAAGACTGAGGAAAGATGAAGACTACAGTGCTGCATTAAAAAGTCTGTTGAGTGAGATGATTGAGATGAGTAAAACTGAAATTGATGAGTATCAAGGTCCTGTTTATTACATCCCTCACTATTCTGTTATTCGTCTAGAAAAAAAGATTTGTACTCCTCGTAGAATAGTTTTAAAGGCTTCCAACAAGTGTAATCCATCAATGACTATATTCGCTAAAAAGGACCGGACTTGCTCATTAACCTGAACGGAGTAATATTGAGATTCAGAGAGAATGCTGTGGTTATCTGTATAACCAAGTCTTAATTCCTGAATTGGATATTTATGGGAGAGATCTTGATAAATACCGTGAATCAACATTTTCATTAAAACTGTATTGACGGGATAAGCCTGCTGCTGCTATGGCATTAACCACATTAACAATGCCAGCAAAGGAAAGTAAAATGCTTATCTAAAGGCAGCCAAGGTGTTAAACAGAATACCTACATGGACGAAGTTTGTACTTCAGTAATGACTGTCCGAGAAGGCGTAGAGCTAACAGCTTGATATGTTCTAAGAAAAAGAGGATTTAAGATCAAGGAGTGGAAATCTAACGAGAAGTTGAGAGATGGAAGAGAGAGTGGAGAAGAAAGCGTGCCTTTAGTGAACAAAGGAAGTGAAGAGAAGGTACTTGGAGTTAAATGGAATCACGAAGATGATAGATTTGTAATCAATGTCAAAATTGGACGAGAAAATCATGCATGACAAGATTATGAAGAGAAAGGCATTAACTGTGATAGTTAAAACATTCCGACCTAATTGGATTTGTGGCACCTATTATTGTTGAGGTATGCACGAGTTATGGGAAGCAGGCATTGACTCGGATGTTGAATTACCCGAAAAGACTCAACAAGAATGGAAACGACTGTTCCAAGTTACAATCCCTAGGTGTTTGACTCCACCCAATCCATCAGAAGAAATGGCATTGTTTTTTTTGTAATGCTTCAGAGAAAGCCATTGGGGTATGCGAGTTCCTGAGGTGGAAGCGAAGAACGAAGACGTGTGGCAAGATTTGTAACAGCAAAGTCTTGGATTGCTCCATTCAAAAAACTGACCATCCTTATGTTGAATTTCAAGCTACGGTAATGGCTGCCAGAATGGGAATTTCCATCACTGCAAGAATTATCGTTCACCTCTAAAGAGAAGATGTACATGACAGACAGTTTGATCGTCCTTAAATGGATCAAGAGACCTGCAGGTTGCTAGAAGCAATGTTTAGCAGCAAGAGTGTTAGAAATCCAGAATATTACGATCTTCCCTGCCTACAGCAAATACCACACGAGTCCCCTGTTTTGGGGCAAAAACAGGGGAGAATGAATATCTACTCGAGTTGGTAATGCTTGCTATACTGAAGGCTCCTCTGCACAACTTCATGATTAAACAAACAGTGTACTATTTCAGTGGGCAAGCCAAACTTGTCTTCACACACAGGAAAGTAGTGCTGACAACTATAGCACCTGTGTTCACAATCATACAGGTGACTGGTCAATTAATTAGGTGCGCTCAAGGATGAATCCTAATGGCAGTATTTTGGGTAGTTTTTGCTATCAAGTAACAAATTATTCATGCTTGTGTAAATTTGAGGACTGTCATGATAACGTTGAACAAATTTGTTGCTAAATCAACGAGAATCTTATTCATTTCGAGTGTTTAAGTACTAAACACCACATATACTGTAACGAGGTTAGATAAAGAACCGATTTTGTGCAATTTTGACGATGGTTCTTCAAGTGGGGCTTACCGATAGTGCTAGTACTAGTACTGAAAGTTGTGATTTTAAAACCTTTCATGATGAAATGATCAGAGATCAATTAGTTAAGTTGAAAAGACCTATTCACACCGTCTGCGTGAATGTTTGCTTCTAGAATCCAATTTGCAAATACAGAAAGCAATATCTATTGCAAAACTCTTTGAACAAGCTGCCAGAGGTGCTAAGTCAATTGCAAGACACGGACATTCTGCTAATTACTCAAACAGTAACACTAACAGTAACAAATCATGTGCCCAAGTTCTAGTGGGCCATAAAAAGAATCACGGTTACCATTTGAATACCGGCTCTTCACATGATGCTTCAGTAAGTCAGTGTTATAGGTGTGTATCACTGAAGCAATTTGGCCAACGATCGACAATGCCCAGCTAAAGATGTTAAATGTAGAAGTTGCAAAAGAACAGGAAACTTTGCTAATATGTGCTTGAAGACAGTCGACAATACATCAGTGCGGGAGGTGACAGTATATCAGATGGTTCAACTTCCCAGGGTGCAAGTTGGACAATCAACTGATATGCCAACCAGTTTAAATACTAACCAGGAGATGATAAATGTAAGTCATTTGAACATTCTGTGCATTTCATACGTTGATATGCCTTGTAATTTGTTGTCACTAGGCTGTGTCTTGAGTCACATATGATTGTATTGTTGTAACGGTAGAGGTCGCCATTTTGTTTCTCTGTACTTTAACTATTGTAATACCGTGTATGTACTGTACTGCTTCAGTATCGCATAACTGTTCTTGTATGAAAGACTTATGTCTAACACCGTCTTCCGTTCAGGCCGTGAATTTGCTTACCAGTGAAGACTGCGTTCGTTCTAGCCAAGTTTACAAATGTAGTTATACCCGGCAAAATAGTAAGTGATTAGCAACATTAAAAAGTCTTAGCGGTGAAATTGAAATGAGTAAGAGGGGGTCAGTTTGTGTTACTGGTGTAATTGAAAGACAACGCAACATAAATTACTTTGGAGTAAGTGTTCTGAGAATATGTGGGAGTGTACATAACTACTTTATTCGTTCATTTTCTATTATATTTGACGTACATATTTCACGCTTTGTTTCAGAATTGAATGGAGATGCTTGCCAAGCGTTTCACAAATATATTCATCTCAAACTTATAAGGGTGTATGCTACATTATTGCCGACTGGTGTAGACGTTTGAACACTTTCCTACAACGAGAGTTATTTTAATTCTACATAATACAAGCAGTTGTAGGATGCACCTTAAGCTTACCATCATGATCTTCAACATTGTTCATAACTTTCAAAGGGCGTTGCAAACAGATATGTCTCATTAGCTTCCGACATGCTGCTGTACTAGCAACCATCTGAACAGCTTCTTCAAATCTCCTGTTGAGGTAACAAACATTGATCAAAATAAATTTAAAGATAGAAGCCGATCCAACTTACACAACAAATTTCATGCCAAAATGTTCAAATATCAAGAAAGTACAATCTCCTTATGTGAAATACACTCACATAGATTCTCTATGAAGACATGGACATGCATTTTATTTACTTTATTGAGCTAACAAATTAGTTTTGCCTCCAACTTTCTAGTAACAAATTGTTTACATCACTGGCTCTTATTGCCAAAACCACTTCTCCTAAAATCATCTAGTTTATGCCACAGCAGAGACTATAAAGATAATTTTGAGATTGAGATATACCATGTTAACACCTTGATGTTTGTTTCAGATTGTGACAACTGGCAAGGGCCAAAAGTCACCCAACACTACAAATGTATCAACTTTATTCAACAGATTTCATCTTCTGACCGACTGTCCGGCATTGTTGTATTTATTTCAGACCTTTTGGATTGTAATAAATACTGAGCCCCTTTACAAACTGAACTGAAGCTTAGCCAACTTTGTTTACCGAAAGAAAATTATTACAACAAAGAACTCACCGTACTGGGGCATCATCATATTATATGAGTTTCACTACAACCGCTAGAGAACTCACCGTACTGGGGCATCATCATACCCTATGAGTTACACCGCAGCCCACGATTTTGAATTAGTGATTCCTTGCCATATTTCATATGTGAATATTTAAAGTTTTTCAAGTTAAACCACTGTTGACTTCAATTGTACAACATGGTTCTAGCACTTATGTGGACCTACATATGAAATTCATCCATGTTTTACTTTTGAAGTTACCGTATTTAAAACAGTTTTGTAATTTTGATTTTTGTTGATCTCCAATTACCCTTGACCTACACAGATGTTTTCTTCTACTCAGAGAGGTGAATCTAAGTAACACGCCTGAAGCTCATACTTGGCTTTCATTTACTTCAGGAGATATTATGTAAGATTTTCAGCCTTTAAACTCTAAAAGAACTATGTGTTTCTTTCACTGAAGTGAATCTATGGGGACCATCCGAGCTTTACTTTTACAGCTATCATGTTGAAATGTTTTCAAACGTTGACCTCTGTTGACCTCAAGTGGCCTTTGAGCTCATCCAAAAACAATACAGTTCTTTATTCAGTACTCACTTAGATAGCTTACAGTCAAAGTATGAGGATAATCTAAGCTTTACTGTTGGTGTTAGCATGTTTGAAAAGGCTTTCCTCAGACCTTGACATCTGTTCATCTCATTTTACCCTTGAACTCGTCAAAGAACACTGGGGTTTTGCAGTCACTAAGGTGAATTCGCACACCACAGACAAAGCTCACCAAAGACTCACTTCTTGAGTTATCAGGTTTAGAAGAATTTTGGGTTTTGACATCGGTTTACCTCAAATGACCTTTGATCTGGATATTAAGAGAGAACCTAGGACACAGTATACACTAACCAGATGACCAAGTTTGGTCAATATCAACTGAAAGATAAATCCTTAACGACATTTCATCTTAAAATAAAGTACAACTTTTATGAACAATCAGCTGCTGATTACTATGACCAAGTTTGGTTAAAACCAAAATTAACGTAATCTTCTTGATACTAACTTGATCTACTTTTGTTGGAGAAACCACCCCAATATATGTAAAAACTCACCAAAATTGGTAAACAATTCAAAAAGGACCTGTAATGTGTAGCATTACAAAATGTCAAAGGATGGATAGACAGACAGACAAATGAACAGACAATAAGACGGATGCTTTACTATGATAATAGCTCAACTAGTTTAGCTAAAAAACCTACAATGTACAATTTTTGTCAGCAAAGAGCATCTTTCTAATTCAGACTGTCTCTTTATGCCTTCTTCCCACTTGATTCTAGCTTCACAAGCACAAATTGGGAAAGGTGTTTTGTTATTCGATGCTCATACTCTCAGGACCATGTAGTACATTAGTTTGATTGTGAAGGTTTATTTCAAATTAAGAAGAATTGTCAATCACATTTGAAAATTTAAAATACTAATTACGAAGGTTGTGTCTAGTTTTTCTACAAACTGAAAAAGAATCATCAAATATTAACTAATTAACATTTATTCTAGATCACAGCTAGGAGGCTGATCTTTAAATTGATATATTGTAGTTTTTGGTAAAACTAATAGAAATCGTAACCACAAGCAGACATATCCTTTAAGTTTCTGGTAAAAGCATAAAGGAGTGATATTTTTATGCTTTCATACATTCAACATGTCGTAAGTAAGCTCAAAATACTCACTTATCTGGATTTGATTTTGGGATCATTTCTATCGTGCAACAGGTCAAAGGGTTCTTGTTCTGGTCAAACAGTTCAACTGGAATATCACATGAGCTATAATGCACTTCAAATTCTATCTTGATGGCTTTGTTTTTCTCGTCTTGCTCTACAGAGCTGGTGACTGCATGAACTACTAACGACATTCCTCGATTGTGTGGCTTTGTAGTGTGAAACATATCTCCTGGTGCATATTCCAACATCCTATGTTTCATTTGTGAGCTGGACCAAACTTGTTGACTATCCAGGCGAATGCAGAAATAATACTGGGAATACTTATAGCGGATGTTTCTATCCTCGCACCAATCCTTTTTCAGTGAGAAGCAGCCGCATTTCACCACTGAACCGTTCTTTCGTTGTTGCTTAAACCATTTCACTGGCACATCTCGAATGTAAGTGGTCTCATCTCCAGACACAGTATTATGTACCACCATCATTTCCACTAGAGGGAGCCAAGATTTTACATATTGCGTGATGTTCTTACACTTGTCTGGCGGCTTTTCAGCTAACTTTGCAAAACAGTTGACAGGATTTTCCCGGTGTTCAATGCAAAAATTGAACTTTGGGGTCATATTAAACAGCTGTATTTTTGGTACAAGCAACCCCTGTTGCAGTCCTGCTGTCAGCTGTACCTGAACCACTTGACCACATTCAAAGTCACATTTAAAGTCTACGTACTTCTTGGGCGCCACATCATCTCCGGTGGAGGTTCGGACATCAACTTCACTGGTAATTTCAGAAATCCTTAGATCTTTAGATAGATGATCATTGGCTAACAGACTCCCTTTGCCTTCCTTAAGCATCTGATCTAGCAAGTCTTCCATCTCATTCATATTTCCATCTTTTAGAGAAGTAAGAACATTCTTCCAGGACGACTTTGGAACTGATTGAATGAACCTATCCGTTTTCAACACTGCCTCTTTCTTTCTGACCTCAGGTACCTTTGGTTTGTAGTCGTAGATACTGTTTTTGAAATGAAGAATAACTGAATTTATTGTTTCTCCATCGTCTGGTTTCTTAGAAGGCTTTAGATGCTTAAGAGGAATGCTGGTTGAGCTCCTTGTTGCTTGGAGGTATCTCTCATGAGGATACAACACTTGAAGGCCAGAATCATTGGCAGATTCTATGAATGCAAGCTTAGTCTCTGAGGCCAACTGTAACTTAAGAGCAAAGTGCAAACACTGTGTCATCTTGCTAAATTTATTTGCCTTGGAAGTTTGGTTGTTACAATGATGGCAAATGTCGGCCAACTCCCTGGCAGTGTAAGGTGGTTCTTCTCCTTCAAGACATGCAACCAGCATCCGGTGAACAACAAGGTCAATGAATCTCCTAATTGGGGAGGTAAAATGAGTGTAAAAGTCTTTCTGAAGAGAGAAGTGGTGACACCCATTGGGCTGTTTGCTTGCATTGGTGTACAGTGCATTGCCAAGTATCTTGTAAAGATGAGACAAAGCAACAGCTTGCTTAGGGTGTCCTCCTTCATCACCAATAATATTCTGAAGCTCGAGGTCAGAATGGTTGATATTATCCAAAGTGTTCCTGATGTTTTCCCATGTGATATTTGTTAATGGAACACTCCCAACTCCTTCACTATCATCCTCCATGCTAAAGTCACCTACATCACTATCGGGTATGCTGCCTTCTTTATCCTCATCTGGACGTTGCCATGGACTTTTACTGCTGTCTTCCTTGGTCACTTCTTTGATCAATGGTAGCATTGATGATAACTTAAGGCCATTTTCTGCCTCTTTGCCAAAGTTGGTTAGCCACTCTTGAGCTCTTGCTGAATCTGGGGGAGGTTGATATCTGACAGGGATGGTGTTACCTCTCTTAGCAACTAAGTAATTAGCTACTGCCTCATTTGTAAGAATCATCATTTCTTCCACAAGCATATGTGCCATTGTGTTCTTAGTTTCCTGCTCTCCCTCATCTGTTTGGTTGAAGAAACGACCATCACCTAGTCTCTGTCTTCGAAGGAAAGAGGTTACAACATAGAGGTCTCGTATCTGGCGTCTCACTACTGGCAATACTTCATCATCAGCTCTCCGATCTGCCAAAACCATCTCAACCTGTCTGTAAGTCAATCTCTGCACCGAACAGACAACAGATCTAAAAATTTCAGGATCTCCAATGAGTGTGCCATTTTTCTCAAACATGAATATGACAGACAGAGTCAGTCTGTCTTTGGAAGGAAGAAGACTGCACATAATGGTGCTAAACAGAGTTGGTAACATGTGACTAGGTTTGTCATGAAAACTTGGATAAAAGGTAATCGCTCTCGTACTGGCTTCTTTATCCAGATTGGAGCCTTTCTTAATAAAGTAGGAAACGTCTGCTATGTGTACACCAACCCTTAACCTACCATCGGTCAATTTCTCAACATGAAGTGCATCATCAAGGTCTTGAGACTCGGGCGGGTCGACTGTAAATACATCTTTCTTGCGAAAGTCCCTATAGGCTCTACCTGTCAATTCTGCCTCAGGAATTTTCCAGTTGTCTGGAAATATTTTTTCAATTTCCTGAGCAAATGAATGAGGCCAATTGTCTTTGACGCCATGGATTAGCTTTACAATTCTCATTCCATTTCTTGGTGAATCACACGGTGGCAACACCTCTGTAACAATCCCAATCGGATATGGGTGATTGGGAGACCACTTAAAATACTGCACAACAAACAGCTGGTGAGATTTGTCTGGATTCCCTAATGAGATAACCTTATCTCTCTCAACTCTACCATCCCCTTGGTATATTATGTTGTAAATCTGAATATTTGTGATGCAGTCAATTGATCTTATTCTACCCATAGGAACCATCTTAGGATATCTCTGATCAAAAGGACACATGAGGTCATAGCTGTCTGGATCAATAGTGCATACAAACTTCTTGAATTTTGGATTGACGGACCTTTCCAGGATTTGTTTAACTTCCCCATAGAGCTTTGTAGGTTTACTAGTATCAGCTTGTGTCAGAGGTAGAGTCTCATATTCCCCTTCTGTCTCAGAAAGAATGTGCATCACCACCTTGTCTCCATCTAGTGCTCGCTCCCGTCTCCTCTTACTGCTAATGATGATCTCCTCGGTTGAGCTACCGTCAGCTAAAACCGCATAGGCCCTTCCTGACGGCTCGATCCTCATGACACAGATCTTGTACTCTTCCGGATATTCTCTTACTTTTTTGCGCCAGTTAACTGGCCGACCTTGGTTAAGTGCAGCTTCTCGTCCTTCCTCAATCCAAAGCACATTCCCATCTATTTCTACCATTTGCATATTTAAAGAGGTATCTGTATCATGTATTGAATCATCATCACTTCTATGAATATTGTCCTTAACCTTTAACTGTTTACTGACACTATCACCACCAACATCGTATATTTCTGCGTCATTTTTCCTTGTAGAGTTTACAATTAAACAGTCTTCATTCTCATCAACACCACGGGAACACTGCACAAAAGCTTCCCCTGTAGATAGCTTCATTTGCATTAGTGTTTGCTGATCTCTCTGCACTTGTTTCCTCACTTCTTTCAATATTGCATCATCAATTTTCAAATATTCTTCACGGTCACAGAACTCATCCCACACAGTTTTCTCATTGGTCTTATAAAGTGGTGGAAATTGGGAACTGGGGAATGAGCACAACTTTGGCTCTTCAGTTCTCCTTTGCGGTTGAAAGCTTTGTGCACATGGGTTCAACTGTTGTGTAGCTGCACTAATTGTTTGTTTGATGGATCCCAAAGTCGTTCCGGTTGAAAAGAGACTGTAATTTTCCTGACATTCCTTAATATATTTCTCCCAAGTTCCATGACAATCTCCTACAGAGCATAGAGCAATGGGATCTCCAATGACGTAGAGAAGACACTGGCAACGTGTAAAGGCTGTAATCAGTTCTCCTTTATCAGATAAGAACCCATAGTAATACTGCTCATTGTGGGTACCTTTGCCAACATGTGAGGTGGTTGTAATCTGTGCTTTGTTCAACGTGTTCCTGGTTCTCACTGTGCTGATGAAAACAGCTTTGAACTGTTTACCTGAAAATAATTATAAACAAATCTTTTTTTAATAACCTACACACTGAGCGGCTGCTTGTACCCTATAGCTGCAGTCCCAGCTTCATGTGAGTACAAAATATAAGATGGTCATAGGTTCTGTCACCTGGATAAGAAGATAATAAGGTTCGTGTTACTTAGACACTGATCCTGCTCATGAAGCAGTCAGGCTAGCTGGGTTGTACCATTTCTAAGGTTTTTGTCAATAGCACCCTCGGTTACTTAGTCACACACGTTTTTGTAATGGGTAACAATGGCATTTGATAGGCTAACCCCTTTAAGTTTAAATTCTCTTAATAAACCCTTCAGAATCATCATTAGTCATACAATTCTTAATGACTATTAAATACACCACCTCAATTAATTGTATTTTCAACTCGTGTTATCACTGTTCATCTCGTGATCATTTTGTATCTATGTCTTTATCTGTTTTCATTTATTGTATTTAGTATTTTTCGTTTTGAACGCATCAAGAAGATGTTCTGTAAGAAGTTTTACTTTTCATTTATCCATTTAAGGACAAGGAACAGGGCCAGGAGAAGTTTTCTTGGTTTTTGTGTCAACTTAGTTAATGGTATTTGTATAAGTTGAATTAGTATTTGTATTCAGTATACATCGGTGACCTGGAATACATCTTTTGAATTGTTTGATATTGCCTTAATTGGTTCAAATAAGATTACTTGTAATTTATCTGACACTGTATCATTGCATATTATCCCTCATTGGCATGGTATACATTCTTGTTTTGGTATAATGAAAGTTCACCAGAAAGTTCTGTGTTAACATGTTATCAACTATCTAGTTCTAAATTAAAGTTCTTTGACATTGTAAGACAGATAGAGAGTTTCATACAAGGTTTCTTCTTGGAATAAAATTGTATGTTTCTGGACTCTGAATATGTTTTTGATTATTATTCCAACTTTATTTTGTAAGTTAGGCTCTTAAAGATATAGAAAACAAAGGATTTAGTTCACCATGTGTTCTGTCTTGAATAGTGATTAATTCTGATTGATTTCTAAGAATTTACTCTACATTGCAGATGGTACCCATCTTAAAACAGTTGAGTTTTGTGTTTATGTTTTAGCTTGTTTTATTTGTTATGTCCAGACACTGTGTGTAGGCATTTGTAACTCTCTTAGCATATTCACTTTAAGAGGTTAGAAGTTCATGCAGTCGTTTGGCATAAGTTTCTTTCTTTGTTGCATAGGATCATTCACATACTTGTTGCAATCAGTCATTTTCAAACACAGCTGATAGTTTAATTGTATTTTCTGCCCAAATTTGTATTCCCTTGTGAATTAAATAGTTAAAGTGGTTTCATTTTTGTTGTCAAATGCAAGGTTGTTTACTATTGGTATTCCTTTAAGGTTCTGTCTGGTTCCTTCAGTATTGCTCATTGCTGTCTGTACTTTAAATGCTAGAATCTTAAAGCAGTATAGTATTGTTATCTCATTCATTGAAGTTAAAGTGATATTTTGATTTGTGTTTAAAGCAATATCTGCTATTGATGTTGGTTATGCATGATTATTGATGATTTTGTTACCGTCCGATTGTTAATATTATTATTTTGACATTTTTCTTTTATGATATTTCCTCTTATTGCAAATTTCCCACCTGAGAATAAATATGTATCAAAACCATCTTGGTAATTATTGGCTCTGTTTCTGGTGTTGTTGTGTCAGTTTGTGACCTTACAAATGTCAGATGGTGCCCCCCTCGTGTTCATTAAATGTGTACTGTTGCATACATATTGCAAACATATATACTTATTGGCGTTGATACACAATAGTGGTCCATTGTCCATTACTGTGGGATTAGTTGTTCATATGTATAGGAGAGTTATAATATTATAATAAATAAGCTATATTCATAATTTGGCCATCATCTATTAAAAAGGATATCTTTTTTTGTTGGCTGTACACTTTGACAATATTTAGTTCATTTTTGAGTGTTGCAATGGTGTGCCATTTTTACAATATTATGTCAAGATGGGACTTAACTAAATTATTGCCATATTACTTTTAGAACAGAAGATCAACTTTTGACATGGGAAACATATTTGGTTGCATATTTTTAACTTTAAGGAGCCTTGTTTCCATAAATTACGCACGATAAATTAAAGGAGCACTCCACTTTGTTATAGCGTTTAAACATTAAAGGAGCAGTCCACTTTGTAATTTCTTCTAAACATTAAAGGAGAAAATCCACTTTTTATTATCTTATAAACGTTTAGGGAAGCCTCGCAAATCTAACCGCCGAGTCCGGACCGGTGGATTTCTCCGCGGCAATAATGAGCACAGCCACAAGCAGATAATGAATCACAATTGAGTGCACACTGTCTCCAAACTACCCTCCATGCTACACAGTTGCATTCACCGCCGCGGTCAAGCTTTTACTAAGCCGATTTGAACACAATAGCGAGTTGAACAAAAGAGCACTCTAAAATAAGAGTCAAAAGGTGTCCAAACGTTCCGCAAAGATAGTGTGTTTATACGCCATATTATATTTTCTTCTGCAAAGGCAAAACTTCCGTGAAATTAATTAAGGAAATGTGAATTAATACTGCAGGAATCTATAAAGATAATTTTCTTTTTTGCCCATTCCGCCAAGTGGGTACAATAACTTTTGTCATTTTGCAAGTAAAAGTTTCCTGAATTTATAAGATTGAAAATCTAAAAAAAATCAAATCAAATCACAATCTAACTTATTGTACACGTG
Source organism: Apostichopus californicus (assembly GCA_020650975.1). Lineage (NCBI taxonomy): Eukaryota > Metazoa > Echinodermata > Holothuroidea > Aspidochirotida > Stichopodidae > Apostichopus > Apostichopus californicus. Next base: position 40,989 of record JAIPMN010034443.1, read on the forward strand.
CACATTAGCGTGAACCAGAGTCTAACATACGCAGGCTCTAGCAAAAAACTACATTTAAAGAACAAGATCTGAAATCCCTAGCAGGTGAAAAAATATTTTGACTGTAGAGTAAAACAAATGCGGCACTTCTTCCGATCGCATAACAACACAAAAACATAGTGGGAGCAGTCTAGTCTAACCCGTGTTTGTTCGCTCAACTTATATCGCAAATAAGCTAGCACTTAACTTCTCAACGAATACTGTCACTTATATCTCTAACCATGTGGCAGCCTAAGAACACACTAAGCTAATGGGAAAATCTAGCTTAACCATCTGTTATTCGCTGAAATTGTGTCGCAGTTAGCTCGCACTAAAATTCTCACCGAATAAATGTCTTATATTTCTAACCACATGGCAGCCTAACAACACACTAAGTCAATAGGAAAATCAAACCTCACCATTTGTTTATTCGCTAAAATTGTGTCGCAGTTTAGCTGGCACTAAAATTATCCACGGTTTAGAGGGACGTACTACTGTTATGCAGAGATCGACTTTACGGTTGATGGTCTTTGTAGTTAACATAAATGTGTAACGTAGCTTAATTATTGTTTTGCTTGACTTTTGGTATGTCAATATGGGTTTTCCGAAGTTTTCATATTCCGAAGGGCTCATATTTTTAATTCAATTGTTGATTCCCTTTTTCAATAATAGTTACGTACCACTCGTTGATCAAAAGCTAATAATGTACTGGCCAGGGGTAAGGTTATACTTACGTGTTTTTTATCGAACTTTCGAGTAGCCGATTGTCACGATCGTTCATAAATGACCAAGAAATTTTATTTGTGAGGTTTGATAACGTGGAAGATTTGCAAGAATTATATAAAGTATTGAATGTCGGACATTTGGTAGTGGCCGATTTTAGTTCATAAGGCATTTGCAACATAAACTACAGCTCTACGGACTGTCAAAACCGCCAACGTTTATCCGCTTACTTAGCCAAGTGTGCTAATTGTTTGTGAACAATAAGCAGCTTTTTGTTGTCATAACGCTGTGCTTATTACTCAGGCTGGCCATCAGCTGGTCTGCATTTAGCCATGGGACCAATATGCACTTGCATAATGAGCATGTGGTGCAAGATTTCCACCGGCCTGGACATGGCGGTTAGATTTGCGAGGCTTCCCTGAAGAAACCGCCCACTCTTTAAAGTTCTCTAAGCATTAAAGAAGTGTTCCAACATTTAAAGCTATGAGCTGTGAAACCGCACCCAGAAAGAAGGAGATTCTGTATCAGAATATGCGTTTGCACTGATGAGGCTTTCGAACAAGCTGGTAAAGTTCAGGGGTGCCCAGGGGTGCCCTGAAGTTGAAGACACAAGAACTGAACAGTTTCAGGATGGGTTGTATGATGTGGTCCAAACACATGAAATGATTGATAAAGGAGAATAACAATGTTGTATAGGAAACACTGACAACATCCAAACATACTCTAGAAGGTATTCTAACAATACATGTAGAGGGATAATATTGACTGAACAAGCTGGTAGAACAGCTAGAGAAGGTAAAGAACACATCTGATGACAGTCGTTCGAACAGTCAGGGACAAGAACCACATAAAGTGTTTCCAGTGCTATCAGCGTGATGTTTGATACGTGTTGCTGGGAAGAATAAGGTCCGGGTCTAGGCTAGAACCGTGAGAGCAGTAGAAGTCACTAATGCCCAATATTCCTCCCAGAGGTCATCCTTCAGCCTATAGCTATAATAAAATACCTCTGAACGCAGAGTGAGGACTTTCCCAATAATTTTGTTTTAAATTAATACTCAATTGAATGTGGATAGAAAATCTTGCTTAAAACTGCATTGAATGATCACATGATCCTCTACAAAAGTTGATGTTACTGATAAAAAGGGTAAGCAGAGCAGTGCCCAGCTGTCTATTAATTTTTTAACAGGATTATTAGTTTGTTGTCCTATTGTGCCTTCCTAATTCATCCAAATCAACTACACATGCTACAAACTGAAAAGGAAGTATTTGATTTAAATACCTCAAACTACCTTTCTAACTCTAATCTGCATTCCTTTCAAATCTAAAAATACTGAATAATTAGATATTCAAAAATTTCAGCGATCGCTTTGTTGGTGATTACAAGTGTGTCCAATTACTTTTAACCTTGCAACTAAGAAAATCTTGAAAGAGTTTAACGTAGATGTTCATAAGTATAACAAGTTTCGCAAATAATTTCCAATCAATTCTGAACACCTGTGAATTGTCGTGATAACATTTTATATAAAGTGGTGCCATGAATTATCTGGAGTAACTCAGATAACAACATAAAGAGCTGCTAAAACTTGGCAATTGTCTAAATGCAAGCTTAAATGTCCTTTACCTAATAATTATTATCATCAGTTAATTTGTAGGTATAAGCCTTTTCTCCATTTTGTTCTCTTTGTGTTTTGTTTGCTTTATTATTCTTTATTTCTAATTATTTTGGAAAGGGGGGGGGGGGCTGCTTGTAAAAGTCTTTCTTCTTTCAGTCCTCCTAAACATCCTTGTACTATGTATAATATATCATTGTATCATTTACTGTGTAGAGATGAAGTCGCACTGCAATGACTAAAATTTCTTCAATTTAACCTCTGTTGACCCCAAGTTACCTTTAACCTTCGCAATAAATTAAAGAAAGCTTGTTCATCTTTTGCTTTCCTACTGCTGGGTGCAGTGCACTATCATACATACCCTGAACATTCTGCACACTTTCAACATTCACATGGCCGAGCCTTCTTGATCGTAGTTCTTGTCTTATTTGTTCAACCTGCAATGTGAAACGTTGTAAAATTTGTGTTTCATTACAAAATGAATACAAAATACATATTATTATAAGTTGCTGATACTGAGTTCTATGTTATGCTGTTTGCCTGTAGTGATCTTGGAGCACCTACAATGATTCTCACCAGTTTTTCAGATAATTTGCACTGAAATCTGAACATCTGTGAATTATCCTGATGCCATTTTAGATACAGTGGTGCCTCTATCTGGAACAACTCAAATAACAACATAAAGATCTGCTAAATCAGAGTACCACTGTCACAAAATCAAAAAGGTGAAACCAAGTACAATACAAATGCTTCTTAAAATCACAGGAAATGAGGGAGGGGGTACACAGAAGTGACGGCACAGACCTAAATGACAATAATTGCTGATAAAGATATTGCATAGGATTACCAGTTTTCTGGTGATCAGTGTTTCTCTTACCTGAAGTCTGTACGGAGTCAAGACTGCAATGTCCAAATCCCCCCATTGATGGGGCCATGTGTCAGCTAATGCTTGAACTTGTTCAACAATTGCACTGACCTACAGACCAAAGATAAACTGTTTTAACTACTGAAACCAGAAAGCCAAGAGGCTTAGTTTATTTATTGCCACAATTAATAGTAACATGCAGAAATGATTTTCAAGTTTTTATTATATTGTTACCAGCAAGATACTTAAATTCATGTGATAATCCTAGTTTATCTTTTGAGATTTTTAGACTTAACATGACCTCCACAAGTTTGTTAGATTCTTGACCTCAGACGATCATCACTTTCACATAAAACAATACAGTTCTTGTAATCACTGTGAGGAATATAAGTTCAAAGTAAAAAAGTTTTCAGGTCTTACTTAATTGGAGTTATTGCCTTTACAAGGTTTACAGACATTAGCCAATGTGTTGATCTCAAATAAACTTTCAGACTCCATAATTTAAACATGGGTCTGGTATTCTGCAAGGTCGATATATGCACATTGGATGAAGTTCATTCAAGCTTTGCTTTAGAAATGTTTGTCTCTTCTCAAGGTTTTCAGTCTTTCAACTTTGTTGGCCTCTACATAAAACAATGGGGTCTTAATGAGGTGAATCATTAGGTAGAAAGTACGAACTATGAAATTCATTCAAGCAATAACATTTGGGTTATTGTTTATAAGCTTTTGATTTCTGATCTTCATTACAAAGCATGAAGTCCTCTCAGGTTTGGTTTTGATATTATCCTGCTTAAAAGGTTTTTTGATGCCTAATTTCGTTGTTGTGTGTTTTTGCACTGTTCGTTCTAATTATAAATAAATAACTGTTGGTGTAAACTAAGTTGTCTTATTTAGCTGAAGAGTACAGTAGTCTGTAGGAACGATTGTTTAAGTTTCTTTTCAGGAAATTTGCTTTCACAAATGTTTATTCCCAAACACTTTCAAATAATTAATTTACCATAGCAATTCAGCCTTGACTGCATGAGGAGCTTGTGCTTATAGAAAAAGATGATGTCATATCAAAGTGTGTTTTCTGCTTCTTTTCTTACATTTCTTTTGAACACAAGAAACATTTTTGAGAAATATTAATGGTACTTACCTCCGCTGTGTTGATGTACGATGCACCGACCAACTGGTCATGTCCTTTAACAGTGAGGAATGACATAGGATAATAACCTGAATGGCGATGATGAACACTCATTGCTATCAAATTGCCACCGTAATGCAAACTAGTGATAAAGTCCAGGATCTTTTTTTCAACCCGATAGTTGTACGTCAGAAGACAATGGCTTCTGCACTGCCAACGTTGATTCCACTCAAATAACCTCTCTAACACAGAAGCGTGAAAGTTGAAGATCTTTGCTTTCCGTGAATACACCTGCAACAAGTACGAATTAGTTTAAATTGCTTTTATTTATGTTCTTATAGCTAAAGAGACATTCTCTTAGATCACACCAAACTCAACTACATGTTCAACACGTACAGCTGGTAAGTTTTGACTTTAATCAAATAAAGAGATACTTGCATGCTATGGAATGCATGCAAAGAGAGCTAATGAATAAAGACATTGACTTTTTAGTTAACATATGAAACCAACTCTGGGAAAAGATTGTATATTGACTTTCAACCATTTACAACAGTTGAATGTACTGTCCTTGATGTTGTTTTAACATTTTTCAAAGCCCTCGGATGACCTCATTTACCCTCAGAGCCCTATAAATACAATAAGGATCTGGTGTTCATCATAGGAAAGCAACAAGCTAATGATAAAAATTATCAACATTCCTCTTCTTGAGAGGAATTCTGCATACAAAGTTTCAAGTTTTTACCCTCTGTTGACCTCAACTGATCGAATCAAAGCAGTAGCATTCTTTCACTTGCTGCTAATAATCGATGTGAATGGCATTTACATTTCAAACGGTAGATAAATGACGAAAACTGAAGAACAAAGGACTGGCCATCATAGTTGATGTTTAAGAAATATTGCTATCACAATATATGTTATATTCTTTCCAAGTCAAAGCTCATAAAAACTATTGTGCAACCCTTTAAATGATAAATGCAATGACTGTTTTACCATAAGTTCTAGAATACTTTCAAAATTAATCTGGCTTGTTTTATATGCATTTGTTCTATAATCATAGGGTGTGCATATGCATAACTAATGGATTCTTCTTGAGAGTAGGAATCCCACTTGAATTTGTTCCACTGAAACACACCTCTCAGGTAATATTTACTTTCATTTAGCATTTTGAGCAGAGAGGTTTTCAATATACAAGTTAGGCATGTAATGAGAAAGATACTGATCACTATTAACTTCTAAGGAACAAAAGAAAAGAAACAAACAAACAAAAATAAATAAATAAACAAGTTATATACCTTCGGTCTTATCTGAATATGGTCACCTGACAATACCACAACTGTTTTCTCAACTGCAAGTCCGAGGGGTATCATAGCTTCAGTTTCCAAAGCTTGTCCTGCTTCATCAATAACAATGTAACCAAAATAACCCTTGAACGTTTTCTGACCTTCGCTTAATGCCACTAAATGGATCGACGTAGCAAGAGTGGTGACGACAATGTTACAACCTAAAGAGGGAGGAAGTTTGCAAAGCTTTCAAAAGTACATGAGCAACAATACAAGCAAATAAGTATTCACAGGGTTGGAAAACATAAGGATAGTACAAAAAATACAACAATAATTTTCATTTCATTCATGGAAGATTTAAGAAATCCTTAATTCACAATTTTGGACGAACAGTAAGGTTGAATAGTAACTGGACAAGGAATTATAAATGTACATTTTTAAAGTTCATTTAATCTTTAAAGTTGTCACAGGGAAAATATTTTAATACGGAATGTAAATTAAAAACAGAGATAATTGAAATAGTAACACTAAAGTAAGATATATTGAATAGCTACCTATAATATCTTGATAGGTTGGTTTTCTGAATGTCTTCCTTTTTTCGTCATCCTTAAAGATAGCATAATTACTTTTGATCTCTGCATTTACTGAAGCAGGATTCTTTATAGATGCATACACCCTAAGGAGTTTCCTTTCATAGGTCTCATCCATAATCTTCCGGTCAGTTAAGAATTTGTGAAGATATGAGGTGACTAGAACATCTGCAGCACTGTAAAGGTGAGGAATTGTAACAAACCAGAAATCAAATTGGCTTAGTGATTCCTTGCAACAATTTCATATGAGAACAGTCAACCGTCACGTTGCAAAACACTTTTAAGTGTTGGTCATTACAGACTTTAACTGATCAGCAATGTTCTTAACTTCTTGCCACTAATGCACTTGACCTTTAGAACTACCATGCTTACACGTTTTTTAGACTTTAACCAATTTCAGCAGGGATCTTTTACTCACTATTTAGCATGGAATTGCTGAAGCCACATACAGACCAATATGACCATTAATTTTTTACTTGGTCCATTTTTAAAATGTAACATGAAAGTATAAAATCTGCAAAGAAAAAATCATGATTTGTGATAGACTGCTTTACCAATCAACAAACATGACTGTTACTGTTACAGTCCAAACTAGACACTCCATATACACTTTTAATTCATAAGAAACTTTTGTTCAATGAGGGTGCTAGTTGAATGCTTTTAACAAGGAAAGCTGACAAAATGCATAGAAGTCAATCTGGAGTGCCACTGAATCAGTGATAAGCTTGCATAACATGCCGAACGTAAAATCAAATTGTTTATGTCTTGTCTCTGTCTGTGAGTTTCATGAAATAACCTGTTTTTATTATAACGCAATGATGTACCATACAAGTTCAGAGATACAGCATTCAAGTGGAGCGCCACCATTTTCAAATTTTGGTAATTTAGGGGATTCCCGATACACAATGTTGATTGGTCTATGATAACAACCCTGTATATATCTGACAAGATGATTTACTTGTCTGGTTTAGCTTTATTCTTATGTCACATATTAATTATTATGCAACTATGTGAACCATTTTGAGTAATTAATGTTTGCCTAGATACTTAACGAAGACAGATACAGATAGAGTTTGTTTTACGTGGCGAGATGACCTTGCAAACGTGTATCATTGTACTTATTAACAAAGTCATGTTGCAAGAGTTATGACAGTGTAGTGACTCAGGAATCTACTCAATATGCTTGAGCGGACATGTGGCTAGACACGTATATGTAATTTATTTAAAGTATTTTACTGCTTACTGATTTCTAGGTAATATTAGTGAATAACTTGTAGAGTATCGTTGTGCAGATCAGGTTTGCAATGACCACTTAACCTGTATTTAGGCATCAGTGATAAGCTCATATAACACATCGCACATAAGAACAAATCTCCATTTGTTTTTGTCTTGTCTCTACAGTCTAGCAAACAACCACACACAACTCCCTACTATGACTAGTTTGGGAGGCAACATTACAAATAATTAAAGGGGAAAATTATGTCTTTCCCTTCATTTAAAAAAAGAATAATAATAATAATACAATTGTCAACACATACAGCAACGTTGAGAAAGGAATATGAACAAGTGAACTTATTTATGGGTAGGGGGAGTTGACATCATGTAAAAGATTATAAGAAAAATAAGTCCAATATCATTACCTATTCGAGTGAGTACATACAAGAATCTTGTTATTAGGAGATTGGTCTAGAAGTTTCATAATTGACCTTGCCAGAGTCTCTGTCTTGCCTGTGCCAAAGGCACCAATCAGCAGGGTAGGTCCTGGCACAAAAGATAGGGTTTTGCCTGCACCAACAATATACTCTGAGACAATTGATTGTCGGGGATTCAAATTTCCAGCCTCTTCTGTCCTTTCCTTTGGAAATCTGTTGGAATAAATTAAGAAAAATGAATTAAAACAAATTGACTAGAGCAGCAATATGGCAGAATCTCAATACTACTGATGAGCTTTTACTTTGATGCTTGATGATAGGTATTGCAAGATATTGTGGGTGGAAGTTATTTGAGGCCTGTTGTTAAGAGACATTTTCATGCACACAGCATAAGTTACCAAAGCTTTAATTACCTTTTAGTCAGTCCCAACAAATAGAACTTAGATTAAAGACCACTGCGCAATGGCAAAAGAATTAGAAACTTCCTATGCTATCATGATTGTAGTGTATATTGTGGAAGGTGACTTTCAAGCAGCAGTTTTCTTTTCAAGAGTGCAATCCAAGCTTTCTATACTGTTGTAGCTCCAAATTTGTCAAATCAGTCACTTGCAGGCTAGTGGTATCACTGTCACGTAGCACAGTCTGACACAATTGTTCAAGTCAAGTGTGCAAGTGGCTCTCTAAACTTCACAACATATAGTAGTAATTGATGTTTAGATGTAACCTTTAGATGATATGAGTTTAAATCTTTTATACATGTTTCATTCACCCAAAAAGGCAAAAATGCCTCACACTTTATCTCTGAAATGAAGTTAGGCTAAAAAGTAAGAACTTTTCTAAACAATTCCATAGAGAAGACAGTTACAAATTTCAAAAGAATTGTCCAATTACGAGATCTGGCAGCAGAAGCAAAAACAAAACAAACCAAGTTACCTCCAAACATTCCATTATCTCAATACCTATAGTAGTATGTATTGAAATCATATTTGGAGGAAGCAAAGTAGTCTTAAAGTGGTCCTTTAAAAGTTTGGAACTGCAGAAGCATTATGGATAAGTCTTTGCCTTTGCTGACAGTCTCATGAACTGTTTCACATGCAGGCCACCTTATATATTTTATCCTAGCTAACAATTGTTTCATTGATGATAATTGACTCTACGATCTTCCTATAAAGGAGACAACGCATAAAGTAAACTGGGCTTAAATGAAAACTTATTCCACGCAAATATCAGCTTCATACTCCTTCGAAATGGTCCAAATGTCAACAAATAACTGAGATTGAGCACCAATAGAGTTGTATGTTTTCAAATCTAACTACAAGTTTATTGTTCAATGTAATTAACAGGCAAAGATATACATATAGATTAAATGGATACGTTTATTAATTAATGACAAGAAGGGACATAGAATATCTCACTAGAAAGAAAAAGATAAACTAGAAACACACGTAAATAAGTTACAAGGGTTAGATGGATGGTTACCATTTGAAAATATCAACAGGTCAAAAGAAAGATTAAGAGCGAGTTGAACAGCAACATAAGTATTCTTTCTTATAGTCAAGGTGCAATTTAATTCTCATCAGTTAATTTACCTTGGTTCCATGTTAGCTGGAGGAAACAGTAGATTCATCTCTGTGACGTTGTCAACACCAAAATGCATCTCACAAAAAGGAATTCTCTCCAACTGGAACTGGACCAAAACCTTCATTGTTTTATTTGGTTCCAGCTGCTGCTCTTGAACACACTGTGCTCCGACACTCACATACAGAGAATCTGCATTTCTTAGATCCAAATGTTTTTCAGTCAAGACTTTTGCCTGGTATACCCTCGTTGATGATTTATCAAACTTGAGAAGTGCAAATTGGACGTTGGACACCACGATTTGACTGGCCTCGGAGTCATCTAGGAGTGAATCTGTCAGAAATATCTTGGCATACAATTCACCACCTTGAGCTTTGTAGTAACTGTCCTCTTTAATTTCATCAAAGAGTTCCAATTTTGTCCATCTTGTAAATCTGCAGATGAATACATTGAAGTGAACCAAACAGAAATGAAATACTACAACTTTTAATATGCTTTTAGAACTCAGTGTGGTGCTTACACATGATATCACACATGATAACCTTTTTTCTGTAATGCCTTCTTTGAGATTCATGATGATTAGTCAAATCCCTTCAAATTAACAAGCATCTTATACAAACTGTGCATTAGCATTGTAAATATTAAATCACCCTAGCTGCTCTGCTTGAAATACAGCTGCAGCATAGAAGACTTCCACATCTGATTTCTGCTTACCTCAAATTACCTCTGACCTATACACAAGACTGCATGAGATATTGTGTTTACACAATTGGCACATCAAATTGAAACACGCCAACTGGTTTTTTACCCTTTTCTTCTTGTCTGCCTATGCGAAACAAGAATCCAAGAATGTCAGGAACAGCTTTTCTGTAAGCTAGGGGACAATTTACATCTCTCTCACGATATATGCAAACTCTGCCACTTTTTTTAGACTTACTTTTTCAACCTGTCATTGCGAGCCAATTCTTCCAGCCATAACATCTTGTGGAAGTGATCCTGTACATTGTCACGATTCAGTTTGTGCCCTTTTTTAAGCCTAATCTGACTTGATGCAGGTGGTAGATACTTCTCCTTCAGAGACAGATAAAATGGATCTTTTGGGTGCCGCTCTGGGAATTCCACTATCTCTGAATTATTTGCATTCCATGGAACCTCTATGGAGATTGGAGGTGAAGAGTACCTGAAATGTTCAGAACCAACCCTGACTTTCAGTGGTACGAACAGGACAGGATCAGAATCACCAAAATCCAACACAACCCATTGTTGGAATACTCCCAGCACCGCAGAGGTGAAAGAAATCTCAAAGGAATATTTAGTGCACTGAGTCTCTTTATTCAGTAGTATCCTGCCAGGGCAGACTTGAGGGTGCTTTTCATCAAGTGGATGCGACAGGAAAAAGTGGGGGCGGTCATCGTCATAGAGAAGTCCAACCCTCTTTAGCTTCCTCTGGTGAAAAAAGAAATAGATGTAGTGAAAAAGGTCCCGAATTAATTTGTGGTTATATTTCTGAAATTAGAACAAGATGAAAGGAATGATGAAGTAAAATGGCCTTACACATACTTGTTTGGAAAGTAATAAACATGCTACAGTAGAAATCAAAGGCAACATCCTAGGTCAGGAACATCTTCAAATCAGCCGAAACAATGCACACTTGAACGCAAAGGAAATGTCATCAAAAGGTATGACTTACACTCCAAGAGAAAACTAGAAATGCAATTATACACTTAGGTTGCTAAACCTTCTTGAATTATTAAATATGAAAGTTTGGAAATATCGCAAATGCTGCAAAGTCTGAAGTTCTTCTTTTTACTGAGATTGCACCTTAATTTCACATTTCGTTGCACCTACTGATAAATCTACTGCTAATCTCCCCCCCCCCCCCCCCCCCATCCCATCTCTCTCTCTTTCCAGAAGGTAAACAATTATAGGCACCATGCAATATTGCACCAATTATCAGCCATCTTTTGCTTTTTAGATTCGTTTATCACTTGAACATTACTATTATTTGGTCTCCCATAGCAGTATTGTAAATTGGATAAAAATGTCCATTTATATATTAATTATATTTACTACGAGATACATATAGAGAGAATTTCTAAAGATTTTCATTTCCATAAACTCATGAATATTATTTAAGCCCAGAACAAACTCAAACTATTTTTTTGGTTCTTGAGATTCTGAGGGCAGAGTTTAGCCATACTTTCATTTTAGTGTCTAATTCCGAATGAGTATTTGTTTAATAGCTAACTAAAAATGTCACTGAAAATGTTATAGTTGTGTATCTCTTTAATCTCATCACATGAACCACAAAGCCAACAGGTCAACAGTGGTTCCCTGCCACTTTGTACAGTATATGTCAACATTTAATATACACATTGTGCACAGACATATTTCTTATCTTAATAAGTTGGTCAACATACCAAGCGTGAAGTTCATTAATGGTTTACTTTTAGAGCTATTGTGGTTATACAAGGGTTTCACACTTTAACATCTGTTGACATCAATTGATCTTTACAGAAAACAATAGAGTTACTCTACAGAATAACAATGATCCCTATACCAAGTATAAAGCTCCTCCAAACTTTACTTTTTTCAGTATTTGTGTTTACAAACGTTTAAGACTTTGATACTTTTGTCCTTTAACCTCAGAAAATGTTTAGAAATGTATAGGTTTCTGCTACTTAAAATGGCGCATCCACCTATCAAACATGACGTTCACCCACCAAACAGATTTTGAGTACATGTTTTTAGATTTTGAGGTCAGCTGACCTCAGATGACCTTTTAAAACATTAGGGATCTTCTACTCAATAAGGTTTAGCCACATTCACCACATGGTGCTTTAGTTATCAAGTAAACAAGCAATGGTGTCATCACACAATCTGTCACCATCACAAGATAATTTTGCCCTCGGCAAGGAATAAATTATTGATACAAGATACAGATATGAGGGAGGTGGCATCTTTTAATTTTTCGAGCTATAGTTCAACCCACTCACTCATATCAAACCAAAAGAAAAGCATGATCATAGGCATCATTGTGCTAAGTGTTAACTCACAATGACGAGTGTTACTTGCTGTTCCTTGTTTATGAGCTAATATAGCTGTACACAAGCTGTAGGCCCTAGGTATATGACTGCAGACTTTGCAGTAGTCGTTTTTCCACGGAATCTGAACTCTACGCAAGATGTGGTTGTGGAGCAACTCTTTGTTAGATATTACATAAGTAACGTAAAAATGGATAACTGACTGAGTAACAGGCATGACAACCTCAAGAAATAATAATAGGGACCATTTTGCATCAGAGGGTACCATTTTTCACTGACACTGCATCACACAACATTACTACACCATTATAAAGACAATCAGCACAACTATATATCATGTGTGTATCAACAATATTTATTGTTGATGTCTATAACTGTGTGAGTATGAAGATAGATGATTTATGACTATATTTGTTACATGGTGTGTCGTTGCCGCCATCGCTTACATCATCATTGTCTTTATTTTAGCTTCAAACGGTTGTTTCTTAGGACAAGCGGCAGGTGGCCACAAGAATCGGCAATTCAGATTATCAACTATTATATGGAAGAAATGGACAACAACATTTACATCCACTACTTCTTATAACCCTATATATACCTTTCCAAAATACTATCATCTGTAGTGACTATGATTAAAATATTATGTTTAATGTACTTCAAGGGAAAGGCTGCCATGCAAAATACCTCCATTACTTCTTCACAATTCACTTGAAATACCCATTGATTTTTGTACAGCCCTTCTTCACTCTTCGCCCCCACTTCAATGGAAAACTCCAAGCCTGGTATACATTTTACATCCACACCTTGTAATTTCTGCACCATCTAAAGGTCAGTAAAGAGAAAAGTTCATAACATTATTCATAGCATGTCAGAAGTAGCCAACTTTAAAAGTGATGTTTAATTCCTCAGCACCCCCAGATATTATTTTCTGTTCCGCCTTAGCGACGTTTGTTAGGAAAACATCAATTTGGCACGAAAACTCTGATTTTGGACAGACGTTGTAAGACACAGGCATCACTATGGAAGGGGGCGGTGGTTGGGCTGATTAGCACTCACAAGAAGTATTTTTCCATCGAACCAAAGCGATAATGTTGTGTGAAATATGTGTGGTTTGTCAGGAAAATCATGACATTTTCGTCTTTTCTGCTCAAGAAATGTTGCTTCATCTAATACTCTTACTTACTTACTTACTTACTTAAAAAAAGTAAATATTATAATATCTAGGAACATCTTGAATAACATCTTTTTTTAATCAAATATATATGACCTCGAAGAACGCATGCTCAGTACAGCTCCCTGCCGTCCCCTTATCTGGTGGCGCTACATTGATGACATCTTCTTCGTTTGGACCAGTGATGAGGACAGCCTGCTCACCTCCATCAATCACATCAATTCTTTCCACAGCACCATCAAATTCACCTCTGATTACTCTCACCAACAGGTTAACTTTCTCGATGTGACTGTTCGCAAGGAACACGGTTCTCTCTCTACAGACTTATACACCAAGCCCACAGACACACACCAGTATCTCCATTCTTCAAGCTGCCATCCCCGTCACTACAAGTCTGAAAATGCCTACAGTCAAGCACTTCGTCTTCGTCGCATTTGCTCTAACAATTCCTCTTTCATTTGCCATACAGATGCTTTGGAAAAAAACACCTTACTGCCAGGGGCCATAGTGCCAGAAGGGTGCGTGAAGCCATTCAGAGAGTCCGCTCCCTTTCCAGATCATCTACTTTGGCAGTGAAGGACAAAACGGGACGAGATTGCGACAACAAGCTGGCCCTGGTTGTTACTTTCCACCCAAATCTTCCTCCTCTTCAGAAAATCACCTCTAACAACCACAACATTCTCCTCACTTCAGATAGACTTCAGCCGTCCCTGAAAAACCCTACCATCGCCTTCAGACGACCACGCAACCTTCGAGACCTTCTTGTGCGTGCTGCTGTTCCACCTCTAACTTCTAACCCTACTCCCATTCAGCATGGTACTTTCAAATGTGATCGTACTTCGAGATGCATCATCTGCAGCCACCACATTGTTGAATCCAATTCCATTACCAGCCACAGCATGCAACTCACACACAAGACTAAGGGTCACATCACTTGCACAACCACCAATGTCATCTATCTGATCTCTTGTAGAGTTTGCGGCATCCAGTATGTTGGCGAAACCAAAACCACCCTCAAGAAGCGATTCTCTGGTCACAGAGCCACAGTCAACACCATGAAGACCGAGACCCCAGTTGGAGAACATTTTAACCTTCCCAACCATATCATTAACGACATGTTCCTACAGGGGATTGAATCCTTAGGTAGCCGTCCTGACCTAGTACGAATCAGCAGAGAGAGGCTGTGGATGCAACGCCTTCGCACCATTCAACCCCATGGGCTCAACATTCAGGAAGGACATGACTAACTTTTCTTCTGTCCCCCTCCTTCTCCCCTTGTTCCCTCCCCTCCCCCCCTCCCCCCCCCCCCATCACTCCTCTTCTCACAGCTCTCTTCCACCCCTTTTTTCTCCACACCTTTTCTGTCTTTGTCCTTCTCCAGTTTATTCCCTACCCCGTTCCTTTAATCCTCCCTTTGTCCCTCCACTGTTAATCTCCTACCTCTCCTCTTCCCCTGTTGCTTTCTTCTCTCCATCATCCATCATCCCATCTTCTCTCCATCCCTAATCCCCTTACATGTATCTCATTGTGTTCACCGTGCTCATTAACCTGTCTGTATTCCTGGGTGTTTTTGTCCCTTCTGTTACTGTTACTTGTCATTTAGCCTCTGAAGAAGATCCTGCTAGGATCGAAACGTCAGGCCAACCTACTTTTACACATTCTATTACACAGGCTCTCTAGTGGATGAGCAGTTTGCTAACAGTTTTATTTTATTTTGAAAATATATAGGCGTCCAAGTAACCCTACAGTATGGAAGACATGATCATATACCACAAATTAGATCAAGGATAGATCTGTAGCAAGAATTTGTTGGCTATTGGAAGGAAAACCACACACTAAAGTGAATTAGATACTGTAATGTACTGTAATGAACTCTACTGTACACATCTCCCATGATCTTGGGAAAAACCCAAAGGAAGGCCCCACTCACCAACACTGCATTAAGCAGCAAATTCGAATAGGTCCAGAGAATCTGGGTTCCTGCTGAGGACTTGGACTGAGATAATGATTGTTATGAGGCAGACACTCTAATGGCTACACCACTTCTTCACCTTCAATTTCTATATAATCAAATCAAGAAGGATTGTGACGTATTAAATTCATAGAAAGGCTAAACAGAATGGAAAAACCTTGTTGACCTCCTTTTTATTTAAACTTCAATGAACCTACCACTGTTTCCTTCTTGTTGGAGAGATTGAAAGCCTCCAGCAATTCATCGAGAAAAGAGAATAACCTCTGCTTTCTCATTTTCTCTATCTTCATCATTCTGTACTTGTGTCTCTCTTTCCATTCCTGGACTTCGTCTTTTCCATGAGCAAAGTCGCATATGTTATCGACATCCCTCTTTCCTGAATATCGACACAAACCGGACTGATCACTGTTGCAAAATGACGATAAAATAAATTCCTTCCGGTATGAAAAATATCTACTTTCAGACAGGTTATTAGCACAATTTATATGATAATATTCTAGCTTCTTTGCAACCATATTACATCCATTTCAATGTTAACCTGAAAAGGAAATAAGTAAGTTAGAACTTCATGAATGCAGAAAACATTGAAGGACTAATTCATATACTGTTATCATTTCTTTAAGGGTAAACATACCAAGGCAGTTTGCGGGAGCATTACTCTTTACTTTAAACATGCACTGTAATTGAATGACTATCATCTAAACCAGACAAGACTGTAATAACAATTTTTTCACATTGCAGAGAAAGGTCAGCACACAATGCTTTAAAACAAAAGTTGTGGTGGTTTGTTTTGTATTAGAAATAGTGAAGAAAATCCATGCAGATAAGTTATTCCCTGACATTAACCTATTCCCAAACTGACAGCAAGAAGAAAACAAACATAAAATGTCCTCTGCAAAATACTTTGTTTGCAAGGTTTTGGACCTCAGTTGTTTTCATTTGAAATTAAACCTGAACTGAAAACAATAGATATCATGTGTAAACCGAATACTGGCATCAAGAAATTAATATGATATTCATCAAAATACTAGGTGCTGAGCAAATTGTTGATGCACACAGTTATATATTTGTATATATTCCTTTACCTTCAGAAAAGTACAGGAAGGACACAAAATAAAAGGACTTGTTGCTTTGGTGATTGAAAACAAACTTTTACAGTTGATAAAGCACTATTTTTATGTGATGAATGCAACAAACTCACTCCTCGCATATTATGTAGTTGCCTGTTGTCACTGCTGTTGGAGGATCACGATGGTACCACTTCTGATCTTCGTCTGACTTTATCTTTGTCAAATGATCTGGTGTCTTCAGATGTAGTTCTAGTTTCCATTGTTCACCATGTGTCTCATTGCAGTAAGAGCAGGAGTATTGATTTCCAGCACCATTAGCTGCCAGTATTGATAGTTGTTTGTTATCCTGGGATGACTGAGAGTTGCTTACAGCTGACCTAGCATTCTCTCTATCCTTCACTGCAATCACTTCAGCAATTGTTGGTACTACAAAACAGATATTTAAAATGTGCTTTACCACAAGAATTTCAAGTTCAATTTCATGCTTAATTTTAATCAATGGTTGAAGTTGTCAAAAATATATTTAGTAGAGTGTATATACCAAACCTGCTGAAGAAAAAAATGCTTATATGCGATGCATAGGTGGATAATACATGACCGCTTCATACAATGTATTTCAGTGAGATCATATATATCCATTAAGGACTAAAGTAATTACAGTCAAATAAAGATTGTTAACAGTACTTCAAACCATGGAAAAATGTGACATGCATAAAATACCAGTTCTTCATAAGATCGCAAAGTGAAGGGGTCCATATTAAACAGACCTAAAGGAACAAGTCAAATGGCAGTGAGTATTAATACTGAATCTATTATAACTGTAGCTATCAGTTCAATAAGTTGAGTGTAGATATACTGGATGTATACAAGCTATGCTACACTGTAAATTGATCATATCTGCCGGGCACAGATACTGTGAGAAGCAAGCAACGAAAATTATCAATAGATGTTTCAATAGTGCAGACTATTACATACAGAAAACTATATCCAAATAGAGGCTTTAAATGACCTTTGACATCCATTACAAGCATTTGGCTTATCTACTCAAGATGTGGCATCAATTAACAATAATATGAGATATTTCCAAATTTCTTTTCTCAGATATGTTGATTACCATTATTTCAGACTTTGACCTGTTCACCTCCAATGATCTTTTACCTCCACTATAAACAATAGAGTTCTTGAACTCAATATGACAAACCCACATTTATATGTCTGATCCGTCAAAGCTTCCTTTATAAGATAAAAGGAGTTCATCTACTGTGTGTTGAGCATGAACTTACTAAATGTGAGATTGACACAAGATTGAATCTTGAGATATCACATTTTTACATCTGCGGACCTGAAATGATCTATCGCCTCCACTATGTACAACAGGCAATTGGGGTATCTGTTTTTTGTATCTTAACTTTAATCGAAAGAGGTGCATGATGAATATCCATATTATAATATTACAGCATCTACATGCAAAATTTGAGTTCCATCCAAGCTTCCCTCTTTGACATATTGTGTTTACCAACAAGGCGTCACCCACAGACAAATACACACACAGGCAAAAGCCATGACAGAAAAGATCACAATTTCATTATTACAAACAAATGCAGCCTGCTGGACAAAATTGAAAAAATTGCTCTGATCCATCTAGGAAAGAATTTACTCACATGAATATTGCTGTTGGTACTCCCATAGCTCAATTTCTTCTGGGTAGTGACAAAACATGCACTGTAAGTTATGACTTTCTCTGTAATCGCACCTTGGTCCTTTCCTGCACATGATGGGATGGAAACTGGGTTTCAACTTTGGGTTACGGGAGTAGACTCTCACCCACTTGTTACTAGTTGTCAAAAGTTGGTAAACGGCATAACTCTTTCGCCAACGGTGAGCTGACACAGCGCTGCATATGTTACGATTATTCACATTTTGCAGAGAAGTCTTCCGTGGAAAGCAGAGTCCACAAAGGGCTCGTAGTTCATATTCAAATGACAAACTAGATCCAAATGTAGATTCAGAGTCCATTGACACTTGTTGAAGCTGCAAATCAAAAGAAACACATACAATACTTACTCATCAAGTTACAATAAATATTACAGTGTAACAAATATCAACAAAAGAGTGCTGTTATTGTTTCTAAAAACTATGCCTTCATATCCTGAGAATGCTACTGTAACCCTTCACACGTCACTAGTAAAAAAAAAGAAGGCCGGAATAGCCAAGGGCACCACGGTTTGATATTCTTTTAAGACTTCAAGTCAACTTTATGAACATTGCATAAAAAACTTCAAAGTTTGTTGCCCAGTTACAATAAAAAACACTTGTGCTTCTATTTCTCTAAATCTTACTTTTAACTGCATGACTTTTAATGAGTAACTGGGAGGGAAAACTTTTATAAAGTAATTTTCAACTCAACACAATATCTAAACTGATTAGTTAATCGATACGCTCTTTAATTCATTGAGAACCATTGCATAAGGCAAGGTTGCTGGCAAAGACTGTAGAGTCTAACCTTTATATATACTCTTTGAATGTTATCTTTCTGTGTGATTGTTTTCATCGTTGACCGAAATATAATTTTAAGTGATATGGAGGCAATGCAGTGTGTGTCTGCCTTTCACAGCAGTGACCTTAATTGAAAAATTCACATAATCCTATTCATGGGAGATATTCTACGCATGTAGTCATAAAAACTCAAATAGTTACCCTTCAACTAAGCTAAGGCTATCTTAACAGTCATTATATTTTCAATTACTTGTGTTACCTCAGTAGCCAGAGAATCATTTCTGGTTGGTGTCTCTGAAGCATCCTCTCTATCCTCACATCTGCTGCTATCAAGGATTTCTGGAATTACAAATGTACAATCAGTATATGAACAATTCATCAGGAAAGGTACAAGCTATAGTTAGTTACCGTAAGATCCTGTCTTCAGAGAGAAAGACGTTGCAACAGAGGACAGTGTGACAGAATTATATATATAGGAAGTAGAATGTATCCTTTTATAATATCTAGTTCTCACCGTTCAGTCACAAGCTTATAGCCAACTAATGAAGAAATGTGCTGTCTCATATGTACATTTTGGCCAGGTATGGTTACTCTGAAGTGTTTGATGGTTTTGTGTTAACTATGGAAAGTAACAGAGTATATTTCCAAAAATATTGAACAATTTGCTTTAAGTTTGTTATCAGATGACCACATTATATTACATTCACACCCAGCTGATTTAAGGGATCACCTATCATTTTCTCTAATCCTTGAATTTGTTAAAGATTTGACAAGTAGCAATGATAAACTTATTTTAAAAAATGTGATTATGTACATCAGTGTTATGGTCTGCCCAAATTTAGAAGGGTTTTATATCCTGGAAAAATCTACTTTTCCCATCTGAAATGGTTTTCAAAACAATACAAATGTCCAAAATAAGCTAAATTAACTGGATAGCTACCGAATGTGAAGGTTATGTAACAAGGTATTCTGCTCTTCCCACGTGCTTCCTTAAGTGTTGTAATATAACTGTATATCAGGACAATATATTATTATTATTAAGTATAACATATAGGATACACACTTACCTGAAGTGGTAAAAGTACCCACTTTACTAAAGACATCCTTACTAGAGGATGCATCTACACTGCAGCCTCCGACAGCACCTCCACACTCCTCCATACGTGGCTTTGGTTTGCATTTGCTCTTTAATGAATCAGCTGTACAACAAATGGGCAAAATGGCAGATTAAAAAAAATTGCCCTAAAAAGACAATCTATATATTAAAAGGTAAAAGGTATTAAAGCCAGTCAAAGATTTACTCACCGCAAGAAACATTTTCTGTATAGGCTGATCTTGGACGAGTTGGCCTAGAGCGGCATTTTTTCTGAAAAAGAAAAGGTCAGTTGTCTAATGAGCTCTCATCAATGATATTAAATAAAACTGGAAAGTTCTTTTATGAAACCAATGTATCACAGTAACACCTAGGTTTTCTGATCTGGTTTGTATATCATTTCAAGTCAGTTGGTGTGGAAAACAAACTTTTGTACTAAATGGTATCAGTGGTAATTGTACAAATGAACCTGGTTGTCCAGACAATTCTAATTGACTTGCCTTACTCAAATAATAAACTGTCAGCTTTGGTGTATAATGTTCCTGTGGGTCAGGAAAAGATGCCTTTCAAAACTAGGAAATCAATGATACCAACTCAGACAAGGACTGTGGATACATAACTTAATCAGTTATCCTTTTAAGATTCACTTGATCATTGCCCAACATGACCACATTGGAATACACTGACAGCAGCCACTGCAGTGTGCTTAAATCACCCAACGTAACATTATTCACCTTTTGAAGTAGATTTCATTCTTGAATGACAGCAAGATAACCACAGACCAATCGTATATTGAACACCTTCGCAAGGTATACACTGAACTTAATTTGACGTATGTCCACCAAAGGAAATTATAGCATGGGAGATGTCACAGGTTAATTGTAGTTTAAATTCTGAGTAATCCACCTTAACAAGGCAGCTTCACCTCGCTGCCTTTTGACCCAACATGACTTTTGACCTCTTCGTAGAACACTAGGGTTCTTGCACTTACTAACATGGATAAACATAACAAGTATGAAGTCCATCCAAGTTTTACTTTTGGTGCCATCAAGTTTACATGAATTTTAGACTCTGACATCTATTGACCTCAAATGGCCTTTCACATACCAGTGACAACAGCAGCCAAAAACTAATATTAAGTAGCACCTACAAACCAAAATGAGTTAGCTTGTTGACAAGTTTCAGATTTTGCCTCCTGTTGACCACAAATGACCTTTAACCTCTATCAAAACAGCTTGAAGTGTAGTACACATTATAAGGGCACCAGCTGTCATCCAACTTTGTCATTCACTAATGCTGCAGATTTTCAGTAAGCTTGGTTACGCTTTGTGAGTTATTGTGTTCAAGAGCCAGAGCATATTACTTACTCACACACAAAGCCATCGTAATCAAGAAGATTCCTTTTGCTTTAAGCGAGGTGTTCAAAAAGGAATTGGCAACATGATATTGGACTCAATGAGAGATTTCATGATTGTCATTATAAGCAAGCTCAATCTGGTCAACCCAGCATTTCTATGCCATGACTTTGTTTCTCAATAGAATGTAATAATAATAATATTAATGATGATAATAATAATAATAATAATAATTATAATAATAATAATAATAATAATAATAATAATAATAATAATAA
>JAIPMN010034453.1:3236-13660 GCA_020650975.1 Apostichopus californicus
CCCCCCCCCCCCGGCGCCCCCAGCCCCCCGATTCCTACGCCTTTGGTAGAGAATAGAAAATGAAGGGCCTAAGGAAAGAGGAAGGGCAATGATAATTCGAGGTAAGGGAAAGGGTAACTGAAATGAGAAAGGGACAAAAAAAAGAAGAAGAGAAGAATGGGAAACGCAAAACAATAGAAAGATGATAGACGAGGGAATATAAAGGTCTGAGGGGAATGAAGAAAAGGCAAAGAACAGGTGAAGGTTAATGAAAGAAGAGAGTGGGTGTAAATTAGCTAATTAAGCTTACTATGAGAAATGATGACATGTCTAACATTACCATTGAGACTATGTAGAACTTACGGTGACTTTCATACTTCAAATGCCATTAAAACGTTTTATACAACACCTAATTGTATTCTGGTCATTTGATTGGTCAATTGCTCGTTGATTGCATGCAAAATCCGCTCTATTACACTCTATGAAATAGAACCATGGGTTATACTTTTCTGGTAGCACTTTTTTTCAATGGTAAGAGAGCAGAGAAACCTGTCTGTTCAAAACAATCTTTTGCATGAGTGCATTTTACCCATCTTAATATAATATGTTGTATAAAACAAATAATGAATGGTTTCCATTGCACTCATAACCATTCATTATTTGTATAATATTACCTGTTGACTATACCTTCTTTAAATAATTTTTCTTAGCTCTGAATATAAAACAGACTCAAGTAACACTCACCATTATTACAAATAAAACACAATCATTTCGTTCAAAATTATTCAAAACTTGGATTAAAATGTTAACTATTATCCACAGTCGGGTCATATGTTTACCTATATATGATACAAAACTCGTCATTGGCCATCTACATGCATGAATATTCAACGAATAAAGAAGAATAAACCGGACGGTACTCTTACTCCTGATTGATTAATTTCTACTTCAGCAGGATAAGGTTGGCTGTTTACGAACGCTTAAACTAAAAAGATCTTCCACAAACGGGTTATTTTACTCTAGCTACAGTGCATGCTCGTCACCCCTAGAAAAACTTACAACTTTTTCGTAAAACTTAGTTAATTAGCTGGAACATGTTCCCCAGGGGCCAGTTGGCCCATCCAAGTGACGGCTCTTTGCGTGGCGGTTTTCGGAAACTTGAGTGGAACTCGACATGTTCTGTGTCTGAATTCGACATGTTTGGAGGGGTATTCGACATACTGATAGCTTAGCATTCGACTGCCAAGGTTTTTTTAAGGTTTTCTTTCAAAATGTGTGGAATATTTTCTTCGTTCAATTAGTTGTCAGGATAAATGTTTATTTATTATAACAATCAATGAACGTAGTTTATTAATGGAACTCCTCAAAATATAGAACCAATCACTTCATGAAGATCACATGTTGATGAACTATGCAAAGGAGTAAATTACTTCTACAACTTGAAGTAAACCTTCATCAAACCTTCCACCGTATCACTCGTCTTGAAGCTCCGTGCATTAAAATCTCCATTTACTTTGCTTCTATAAACTTTTTTCAACAAAGTTTATAACAAAATAAGGACAAACTTATAGAAAATCAAGTAAAACAAATCAAATAAGACAACGGTGGATTTCTCAGTTTAAAATTATTGAGTACATTAATCGTTTGTTTTATCTGATCTAATGATCAATGTTTAGGGACAAATCTGCAAGAAGAAAAAAGGAGAAAACATCATTTACATTATATTCTAAGAGAATTTGTTATGAAAGCGATAACGGTTTGATTATTTAAGAAAAAAGACAAGGAAATAAAATGCTCGTTCAAATGATATCGATTTTAGACACCCCTACGCAATATTCGACCATATATGTATATATAAGCCAGTGTTGAATGCGAAATTCGGAATATTGGAATACCCTGCATGCATGTTTACGAATAGCCAAGCTTTTGTTTGTTAATTTGTCATATTGTTTCTAACATTGCTAAGATTTTAAAAGCATAAGTCTCCACAGTTTTGTGATAATTAGGCATTTAGTCTTTGTTTTAAGGAATATGGTGTTTTGATGCAGTGCGATGATACCAAAACAAAACAAAACAAAAGTTTGATTATCTTCATGATCTGTAATTTTATTTTCAATTTTGCAAAATATCCACATCACTACATTCTTTACCCTTTTTTTTATGTGAAAACAGGTCACCGTTATTGATAGCTTCGAATAAATAAACATTTTGATCAAAGGAACACATTTCCAATATGTAAACACATACTTAATAGACATTTGATGAAAGCGTGATTGTCAATTGTTAAACTAAACTCTACCATCAATTATTTTAGTGTCTTATAATAACTTTAATATTGGTTATCACACCGTGTAGGAAAACAAGTAGCTCGTTAATTTTCTGTAACAATATCGTCATTGCATATAGATTATGCAATGCATTGGCCGGTTTTTAAATGTTCAACGTTAGGACGTTATTAGACCAATGTGTTTATCTCAGTGTAATTAATAATCATATCAGCACACTTCCTTAATGCGAACTTGGATTGACTTATTTTTACATAATATTGAATAAATATGTTCAACGATGATATTCTGCTGTAATAGTTCAAGTTGAGCTATTGAGTCAAAGTACCTTGATTTACCACTGTAAGTATTTGTAAACGAGAGGAATAATCTATTTAATACTTATGGTAAGAGACAGAGAAGCAAGCAAAGAGGAAGAAAGTAATGATACGGGTATTTTTTTTCTAACAGTACCACCTACAGTGACGTTGAAAATCAATGACCATAATACCACGGACAATGCGACTGTCTTCATTGCAAATAAAACTAACGTGAACATCACGTGTTCTGCTATAGGCTCAAAGCCAAAAGCAAATATTTCGTGGACTTGTGGCGGCAAAAGTTGTTCTGATGATACGGATAACCAGACGGTTATGACTAGTACGGAAATTTCCACTACAGTTTCAACACCGAATGATACGCCGGTAACTTACACTACAGTTTCAACATTGAATTATACGGCAACGAGGTACCAAGAGGTTGTTTGCAATGCTAGCATTGGTGTGGACAAGGAATGGAACATAAGTGTCACCATCTCTGTTTTTGGTAACTGAAACATTATGTAGTATGTAACGGGTTTAACGTAGTTTTGTTTATCTGTCTACTATGTATTGATTTGTATAAACAGAACAATGAAAAATAAACACACCGAAAACAAACACACTTATGAATTTAATATAGATAGATAGATAGATAGAAACTTTATTGTCCATTTCAGAAAACGGAAATTATTTCCCGTCGACAGTAAACATAAAACAGTAGTGAATACAAACACAACCATACAATAAACAAACTATTAGTGAACAACTACGAGAATAAAACTAAATAAGCAGAACCAGAGCAGTAACAGAGGCAGCACAGAGGGCTGCAAGTAACAGATATAGAAAGACTGGTTGCTAATATTGATAAGTGAGAAAGAAAACAACATAATTTTCCAAATTAAATACTTTTTCGACTCGTCATTGCGGTGAATAGAGAAAACGGTTATGTCTATGTATCTTGTTAATCTTATTTTACTAACAGGTTCAACTCATTGAAACACAATGAATATTCATAAAGTTATCGTTTGCTTTCGCTCGTATATATAATTCTTGAATATTATACTTGTTCTACCATATATACATATTGGTATAGTATTCTATAATATACAACCACACACGTTATTTACAGGAACGATTCTTTGTAATCTGAAAAAGCTTGCAAACCAAAATACCAGCGTTAGATGATATGAGATCTATATTTATTATTAACAGTTCTCACAGTTAAAAAGCATTTAACGGAAATATTTTTCCGCTTTGGAGATCAATCAATATTTAGACAGTCGTATCAGGAAGCTAGCATTTTGTGAATAGATGATATCATAGTGCCACAGGGAAGTGAAACAGTTTACTTTCGTTTTGCTTTTTATTATCATATTTATAAATGCAATATAAACAGTGTTGACTTTGAAACCAGTAACACTCTAAGGTTAAGTAAAAAGATCTTTAAGGTTTTTAAGTTTCAACATGAGGTTTATAACATCCATTCCAATCAGAGACCATTGATGTTGTAATAAATAAATAAAACCAAAGTTAAGTAAGGGTGACCGTGTGATGTCACAATAAGATTGAAGACTTAAATTGTTTATGCCTATGATGATAAACATTGTGATATTGGGTACATGAGCAAGTTGGCTGCTTTTGAAGTTTTAATCAAAATAACCGTTATTATACAGACCAATGGTGATGGGTGGGTTTACTTATCATTTATGTATAAAACCAAACGATACTCCTAGCTAGTACAGTAACTACTGGTGCCACCTGTAGTGCCATGATGAAGAGCAAAGTTTCTAATGCTGTAATAATTGTTGTAATAGACCAAGAATCATAATAATCTCTTCAGAGCAGATATCATTATTTACATATTTTCTTACCAAAAACAAAATACCCGGAAATGTATAAAATTACTACGAATAATATATTACTTTAAAGGAATGGTTAAACTATTATTAACATATATAATAATAACATTGACAATGTGCATATGTCGTTTAAACACGTAAGACAAGTTGCCCGGTATGAACTGCTCCATACATGTTTATTTTTCTTCCTCACAGATATTGTACTGACACCAAATTCACTAAAAGTTAGTACCAGAAATGTCAATGCGCAACAAATATACGACGTAACATGTACAGCAAATATAACCACCACAAATATTACTAATGCCAGATTCGCATGGAATATAAGCTCTCATGAATTATCAGTCAAAAGCTTTAATGAATCAAAACCTCCCGTCATGCTTAACAGTGAATATGCTGAAATATCATATTCAATAATTCACATACCGAAAAATAACTCAGAAAATATATGGTGTACAGTGAAGGACACGAAATATAATACATGGAAGACAGTATGGGCACCATTCACCTTCGGTAAGTCATTTTACTATCTGGGCTATGTTGTGCACTTCCCAGTTATGAATGTATTTCAAAAAAAGATTATTTGTACCATTGTGTTTTAATTCCACTACCAATTGAAATAATCCTCGGGGAATGAAATCAGAAACACAATTATGTTGTAAACAAATTACCCATAGGGTAAAGTGATTAAATATTTCATTCCTAACTGTCAGAACTTTAATTAGGCTATGTTACAGAACGTATGGTGCATTACATATCATTAACGTCTAACTTAATTGTTTTCCTTATAGGTAATTTACATGATTGATGGTTAAGAATATAAAGAATATATTGTAAATATCAAATAACACATTGATGTGCAATCACACTTTTCCCTTTAAAATTAAATCAACCACATCGAACACTTTCAAGGTGGAATCAATTGTGGAATGATTTTTTTGGAAGTAATTTGTTTGAAAACTCAAGTCATTAAAAAATTCTTGTCAGCCAGTACTTTTCATATATGCATTTCCCTTTTCGCTTTTGGCTAGATAACGATTCGACAAACGCGGGTAATTATGCTTTAATCTTCTCGCTCAATGGAACAATGGAAATATTTCGATATGATATGAATCCTTGCGAAATATATTAGTTAGATTTCCTTGTTCACTTTGTTTTTTCACTTGTACAACTGTGTATTAATGATCTTGTTTAATGGATTTGATCTAAATCATTGTCATTATAATGTATAATAGTTGTTCTTTACTTTCAACCACTTGAACATTTGGTATAACTCCTTACTAAAATTGATTTCCTATGTCATGTCAATACTCGTATGTATTTTTCCTTTGACCAGGCTTAACAAATGACAGTAATATAGTCGGTAAGTCCCTCGCTTATTACCCATTATTTTGCTTTGTTTGCATAATCAGCATGATATCGTATGAAAACGGTTTTCTGTTTGTAATTATTTATTACTGTCATCGGTATCATCTCCGTGTTAGATCTACAATAGCTCCTGAGCTTAAGTTTATTTTTTGATCGCTGTAGGACGCATCCCAAACAGATGCAAACCAGACACGGAAAGCAAACAGAAACAAGGCCTAATTACTCACAACTTCGTGTGCGGGAACACTTTCTCAATACTGAAAACACGATATTCGTTGCTAACCAATTTTCCTCGTAAATTTTTTATGTTAAACGTGTAGATGCAGTTAATCTTGAAAAAGATGATAAGTATCATAAGTTGTTTATATTGCTGTGACTTTATTTAACTTTATGAAAATATCGAATTCAATATTTACATTACTAAAAATTTCTTCTGTGCAAACACTTTCTCAATACTGAAAACATGATATTCGTTACCAACCAATTTTCCTTTTACATTTGTATGTTCACGTGTAGATAACACTATTGATGGTAATGTTCCACAAGGTGGTAAGTATCATAAGTTGTTTATCCTGCTTGCGCTTTATTTACCCTTATCGAAATATCGGAGTCAATCTTCACATTATTTTTCTGAAATATGAAATTTACACATTGACGTATTATAAGTCTACAAAATTATATACTTTTAATCCTACTATAATGTTGACGTTAGTTTAATAATCCTTCTATATTTATCCTAATATAAATTATTACATTTTTTAATGAAATATGAAATATAAACATTGCCGTATTATAAGTATGCATAATAATATACTTTTAATCATATTATTATAATTGACACTCTTAATTAACTATAACTTTTAATTGTGTAATATTGGATTGAAGTTCATGTTATAAATATATTCAATGGCCAAGTATGCTTCCTCCGTAGATTCCAATACAGTGATGTACCTCGTTGTTTGTCTGACTGCTGGAGTTGTCATATTGGGATGTCTATCAATCATTTGGAAGAAACTGTGTTGTAAGTAGATACATTGTCAAGCAAACGTAAAGTAAATCTTGTCCCACATCTCGAGTTATTTCATTATTTTAAATTCACATTCATTCATTCTTATATTTGAAACGTTAACATGTCTTAAACGGATAAAGTTTTACAGAGAAACCACAAAAATGAAATACGAATTGTGAACTATGACACTGCACTATAGTGACGACCACGTTTACGGTAATGTTTAATTCATAGTCTGGGAATACATTGGGAATAGAAACGAATTGAAAGTCAAAAAACGCAGTAAATTGAAATTACAAGATGTAGAATAACGTGTAACGTGTGTATAGCGTACATATTCCTGTATTATTTAAAGATGAAACTAAATTAAACTATCCAATCTTTGTCAGCAAAGTATCATTTGAAACATCAGAATGCTTAAAAAAAGGTTTACGATTGCTCATTTCAGCGCCAAGAACAACTATAACATTCCCGTAAGTTTTCTGACATTCACGTTTGATGTCACGAGTATTCCTTCATTCCTTTTAAATCCTAAGTACTTTCTTTTATAAAATACATGTTATTACATTCAGGATTGTATACCATTGTTCACGTTCAGTCGAAGGATACTATATCATTTCATATGTATCCAACAGTTGCTTATTGTAAACTTAGCGCTACACTATATTGCAGTACCTACATCAATCTACCTTCTTGCATTAAATTTCTTTTTATATTACATTGTTGTTTTAAATTTGTGGACTTCTTTATCACCTTTTTTTTTAAAACTAATTAAATTAGTCCACGACCATATTTTATAAGTAGTTGTTAATATTATGTGCTGTTTAGGAACGGAGCGACATCACTAGACAACCGCTCAACACACGTGATAATGAGTTCAAGAGAACTGCCACCGATTGGATCAAACGGTGCATCATCTTCAAATATTGGTAAGTACTTCCATACAATCCATTAATTCGGTTCATTATCAGCTGGCATTGGGAAATTTAATTTTGTGAACATGCAAACTACGTAATGGTTATAGACCTCATTGAATGTACTGTTGTATTGTCCTGTTAAAGTGAGAGAAAACCACACGATACTTTCTTTTCAATAAATGAATATAGCGGAACTACAAAGAAGATGGTACTTAATTATATAAACCTAAGTATTGAACAATAAGTAATTAAAATCCAATTAGGATTACATTAAATTACAACCCTTCTTTTGTAACGCAGAACAAAATAGACAAGAGGAAGTGAAGCAAAATCATGAGAACGAAAGTAAATGTTTGAGTGCCGACGATGTTAAGTTAAGTTACCAGCTTTCTGGGGAAGGCACAATGACCTACTGGGAAGGAACCATCTCATCTGGGGACATGTCATCGAACGTTACCAAGGTGATCGCTAAGTCTGTTTCAGGTAACGCACCATCTCTGACTTTTCGCTACAAGGCTAAACGTCTTTCGCAACAACAAATGCAATTTATAGTATGAATACCTGTTGAAATTGACGAGAATAACCATTTTGAAGGTTAAAATAAAGTCTATGAGATATGTTAGGATAAGACTGATGAATATTCTTCACCAAAGAATGAAATGTTAACTTGATTATGTATCCTAAGTCCCAGAACATAGGACACTTATCTCTTTTTCTTTTCATGTATATCTACAGATAATATAACACTTTCGAAAGAAAAGGCTCAGCATAATGTATCTGACATAATTGCGTAGTTGACATATTGCATGTTCGATACATTTAAATTATATCTAACCTCAAATACTTCCTTTGTTTGAACAGAAAGTGCTCGTATGAAAGAAATAATGAGTTTTAGAGCTTTGGCGAAAGCTCTCATCACGTTGCCAAAGCATGAGAACATCGTTGACATTTTAGGAATGTCCCTTGAAGACGGTAAGTTTCCCCCAACCTCTCTACATTACTCGCTATACCCTATACACCTCTATGTACAGAAATCACAAACTTGAAAATTAATTATAGTTTTATTTTAGTTTTATAATTTCCTGTATCATGAGATATGGCCTTAAAAGAGTTCTCATCCGGCAAAAAAATATTTCATATGTCATAACACAATAAACATCATCACCTATGTGACATTAATTTTTTCTCTTCAGTGCCTTATTTAATTTACCAAGAATATATCGAAATGGGAACATTAAAGGATTTTTTGATGAGAAATTATCAACAATCGTCCTCCGGGAGTTCATATAAGCAGGCACTACCGGACTACGAGAAGAACTTACAGTTAACTACATTTGCAGCTGATATTTGCGAAGGAATGGTCTTTCTAGCAAAGGAAACTGTAAGACTTAGTAAAATATTGCTTATTTTGTATAGGTTTCTTTGCTCCCCTTCATAAGTTTATTATTATTTTATGTTACAGAGAAGAAAAAAAATCCAAACTGATCCACACAAATTCGAAATACATAAAATCATAAGGAGTCATTTTGGAATTGATGAAAATTTTTATAACGCTGATGAAAACCGCTTTAATTTTTGCACGTGGAGTTAAATCTTTAACTTGCCATTTTGCAAAGGTCTCTGTAGTTGTATGAACAGAGGTTAGGGTGGGTGGGGGGGGGGACCTTTGAAACATGTTTAGTTACAAATGCTCCTTAGTATACTATGTTCAAAGTGTAAAATTATCTTTTGTAAAATTTGTTAAAACATATAACTAGTACATATAACAAGTATTTTATAAGTGGTAAGTTAGGACCAATCTGATTTGAAAGTGAGAACCAACTGTCATGTTACATGTGACTGGTGTTCTAGGTAAAACTAATCTCTGATGATGTGAAACCAGGTGGTTTTCTCTGCTATCACCAGAGTCTCCTCTTTTCCAATGAAATATTTGTCCTCTTTGACTTTTGATCTAACAGTATCGTCATCCGGCTTTATCAGCAAGGAAAGCTCTACTCAGTACTACCGGAAGATGTAAATTGTACGATTTTTGGCCTGCGGACTTAACCACAGATGTTATAACCCACATATTAGCAAAGGTACTTCACATTGCTAACCAGTGACCTGTCACGTTGTCACGTTGTTATAAACGTATTATGTGAATTTACCAGATGGAACAATATTTTGGAAGAAAATGTCATTTAGTGAAAATGACACCTTACTGAACTACATTCTTTTTAATTCTGATAAAAATGTGGGTTGCTGTAAAAGTGTGTCCTATTTATTTCATAATAACGCAAAAACGATGACAATTCCAGTCTCATTTATTTATGACGTTGCAGTTATATATAAGTTTTCATTGTAGTTTTCATGTAGTATGTGATGTAAATATGCATGAATTATTTTCAAAAACGACTTAATTTGTTCTGCTGCGTAGAACATTCCACCAATAGCATGGCTTGCTCCTGAAACAGTATTTATGGGCCAGTATTTGGAGAAGTCAGACGTTTGGAGTTTTGGCGTTGTCCTGTGGGAGATCTTCTCTTTAGGTAGGCGAAAAAAGTTTTCTTTTGCTAAAGGTAGATGTTCATGATTATCACAAAATTGAACTTAAGAGAAACTCTGATGTGTAAAAGCAATAAACAACATGTTAAAACAAGTCTGTTTTATATACAGACAATAATATTGATGAGAACCTTAGACATATGGGAGTTAGAGAAAGTGTTTGG
>JAIPMN010034457.1:0-17221 GCA_020650975.1 Apostichopus californicus
GTTGGGTGAAGCTGAAGTTGCTGTACGTCTTTGGGTCGCACTCATCTCTGCTAAACACGAAATCGTCTTCTTCAACCTCTTCTTCTCCGCTGCTGCTCTCCTCTGAGCTGGAGTAGGTGTCTGCAGCTGTCTGTAGCTTCCTCGAGGCCACTCTGATTGTCGTCATCGTCATCTGAGACTGATGCTGCAAGACAAAAATATGAAAAGTGTTGATGCATTTCACAGGTAGCTGCCCGGCTGCATAGTTGCAAATCTGCACTACTGCCCGAAACGTTTTATAGGCCTAAATAGGGAGTTACACATAGTACATACACGACATTCGAGGGAATATTTCTACTTCTATGGGGCAATTGCTGGAAACGCGTATGATATCGATCGGGCAGGGTGAACAATTGGATATCACTAGTCAGCCCTCTTCTTTTTACTTGGCCTTATTGGCCAATGTGTACTCACTTGATGGTCGTTTGTTTGTGGCTAAGCGGGTACCAGGAAATCTTGCTGTAGACGATGTAGCACTACTGAAGGAAGTGTTGTGGGATGGAGGCAATACATCATCTGCATCGGAGTCACCGCCGACATCCGAATTGATGGCCTGGTCCTCTGTAACTTCTTCCAATTCCTTCCTCAACAATTGTATCGCTTCCTCTCCAGTTAGATGTCTGGGCCGCATATTTCAAGTGCTGCAGGGAGATGTAAATTGCAATGCATGTAAACCATATGGCCAACCTACATACCAAGTATGAAATCTCTGCACCTTCTCGTGCACTAGTTACTGTGTGTACTACAAGGTTTTTGGACTTTGACCTCGGTTGACCCCTCGACCATTGACTGAACTAAAAACAATAGGGATCATGTACTCCATGTGGCCAACCCGCATACCAAGTATGAAGTCTCTGCACCTTTTCGCTTATCAGTTATCATGTTTACAATGGGCGTAACACACATATGGGCCTACATACACACACACGCACATACGCCCATACCATCCCATTTGCTTCCAGCATGGAATAAAAAAACCTAAACCTACATTTTAGACTCCAGTCATATACCAACCCTCGCCCTACAGGCCTACACCTATTGCCTAAATAGTAATACAATAATCACAATTCACTCAGTACTATGCTATGCTATCCTTTCTCCTGCAAAATGTATCAACACCATTGATTTGTACAGGATAGTACCAGTTCTGCGAAATATAAAAGGTACACATCTGTCATCAAAACATGTGAGAAATGCTGTTATTTACGATACCTGAGGTGATGGAATGTGTTGTATATAGTATATTTGACTACATAGGAGATGGAATAGGCAGTTGGAACATTCCGCACACGTAATTTGGGGGTATTTATATTGTACCTTGGAGACAAGCTGCTGCTGTGCTGGTTTAGGGAAGGCAAATCTCAGAGTACAAATTGGCTTACACTTTACCGAACAATGCTATGTTCTAGAATACTCACATAATAACTTTTGTAAAGTTTAGTTTATGAATTTCATCCTTACAATAAAGAAATATGATATTTCTTACCCTTTGGGTATATTTCTTGATGATTCGGAGATGCTTCTTTCTTCGAGTGAGTTGCAATGGAATGGAAGCACAGTGGTTAACATAGCTACCACTTCCAGCAGAAAGGGATGATGCAATACCCAAATGTAGTCTAACTGAAACAGTCGTTTCAAATATTGTAAGTGGTATGTATAGCTACCACTGGCCATTCACTGCATGTTATTTGGAAGATGTATGCGGAAGTAAGGCGAGTTGGTATTAAGTGGTAAATATTCTTACCACTGCCTTATAAAGAGGTAAAATCAACCTACAGTTCTGTTAACGTGACCCGCCATGCGGAATCCAAAACGTGACGGCCAAACGGCACTACCGAATCATCCCATTCTGATAAACAAAACTCAAGTCAAGCGAGCCAAAAAAAAATTTAAAAAATGCCCACCGACCTTCAGAGACAAACCCCCAACCACCCACCGCCTAATAATGTATTTTGGCTAAGCTAGCTACACATAGCATGAATATTTTGATTACCTGTCTACACATAAAGTGTACAAAACTCAATTATCTTTCCAATCATATATAGTTTACACATGTTATATAGTAAATTTCTTGAGAAAATTTACCTAATGTGACTAATCCCAAACAATACTACACACCACAGTGAAAAAACATAATTTCTGTAAAATTTAGGAGACCTGTTCTTTTCACACGATACAGGTATCTTTCATAATGAGATGCAAATTTGTGCATTTTGCAATTGTTATATCAATTTCATTCTTTTTCATTGCACAATGTGCATACTAATAAAATTGATTGATTTTCTGACCTTGGTTGTCTTCCTTTTGCTTTACCGGTGCTGTGGTGGGTCGTGGTACACTCTCGTACATTGCGCCTCATAGGCATTGCGAGTGTGGTATCTCTCGAAACAAGGAACTGCACACATTGGTAAGCAGCACTGAATGCAAATGTGTGGTGTTTCATTACGTTTGAACGCTCTGTTGGAACGAACTCGGCAATCTGCTGATGCTCTTCTGCCATCTGCTCTATGCTTGGGATTCCACCCTAGACAAGAACCCAAGGGCACTATGGTTCCTTGCTTGTAAGGAATACAAGGAATACAAGAATACAATACCAGGGGAGCAGCACTGTCCGAAAACTGCTATGTGGTGCGATGTGCACACACACTGTTACTCCCAAAAATATCACAAATCCACCCTTGGTCCTTTTGAGAACCTGTTGAGGACCACGTGTCTGATATGAGCAAGATTTGGCTCTTTTTACAGAACTGACAGAATCATCCAAACAATTTTAACCAAACCAAACCTAGATCTCCAATAACTTAGCACACAAAGGTTGCAGAGGAGTAAATTTAGGGACAATTGAGATCGGAATATGCCCACAAAAATTCAAACAATCGGTTTGAAAGAAACTATATAGGTCACTGGAAGGCAACCTGAGTTCAAAGATCACCCAAATGCAGGTCGTCTGTTGGATTGTAAAAAGCGTAACTCCCAACCTTGATGGACATTTGGTTCTTAAGTGATTGCAAAACTAATAGTTTTTTACAACTAATTGACCTTTGTTGACCTTGGATCATATGACCGTTATGTTTGGAAACGATCCCTTACCCCATTTACGACTACTCCCAAAATATCAACCATTTCTGACCCTGTCAGTGGGAGTTTACAAGTTATTGCACAGAAGAAACGCATTTTGACCCATAATTGACCCTTGGTGACCTTGGATCACATGACGGTTATTTTGGAAAACGTGCCCCTACTTCAGCCATGACAGACTCCGTGACTAGTTGTTGCAAAAATTAGCATAAGTTGGCGGTTTTTTGCACATAAGCAACCTTGAATGACCTTGGATGACCTGTTGGTTTTTATCAAAACTATTTCCCTCGATGATGTGAAGCCTTTCCTAAATTACACAACGTAATTACTAGTAAGATATCAAAACCAACCTTTGGCCCCTCATAACTTGAGAACCGGGTGTCCGATTGAAGGGGAGTTGGTTTCCTCTATAGAGCACAAAGAGCTTCATCATATATCAAAATATTGACAACCTTTTTTTGTTTTGCCCTGTAGCTC
The DNA here is from genome assembly GCA_020650975.1 of Apostichopus californicus. NCBI lineage: Eukaryota > Metazoa > Echinodermata > Holothuroidea > Aspidochirotida > Stichopodidae > Apostichopus > Apostichopus californicus. The sequence continues at coordinate 3,595 of JAIPMN010034457.1, forward strand.
CTAAAATGAGCATATTTTTCAAAATTAGACTTTTAACCTCAAGGTCAGATGTAGTTAGACACACTGATTCCAAAAAGCAACATGATAAGTCTGTACGACCATCCTAACTGTACTTATTGAAAAGAAAAATCTTGACCTCTGATAATTATGCACATGAAGGTCGCACAGGGGTCAACCAAGGACAATTTTGATTGGAAGGTACCTTTGAAATCCGATTATGGCCACGAAAATTCAAATAACCAAAGAAACTGATATAGGTCACCGGAGGTCTAATGGAGGACACCTAGATGCGGGTCGACTAATGGATTACAATAGGGTAACTCCCAACCTTGACGGACATTTGGTTCTCAAGTTATTGCCAAAATACTACTTTTTGACTCCTAATTGACCTCTGTTGACCTTCGATCACATGACTGTTAAGTTTGGAAACCATCCCTTACCCCATTCACAACTACTCGCAAAATATCAATTATGTCGGGCCCTGTCAATGGGAGTTATTGCTGTTTTAATATCTTGGTTTTTGGCATGTAACTGACCTTTGCGGACACCAAAACAATAGGGATCCCCCAAAACTGAATATTAATGTAACGCGAATCTAGTATGTAGTTGATTACAGAGTATACCATTATAAAGTTATTAATATCATATTTTAACTTTTCAGTGCTGTCTTCTGTGTTTGTGATTACAACTTATCTCTAGCAATTAAGCATTAAGCTTCACCTACTTATGATTATTTTTAAGATTAAATTTCATTGTCATGTGACAATGTACCTTTCCTCAATTTACATCACCATATCAAGTATGAAGCAGATTGGATATACATTGTAGTAATATTACTTTAGCCCAGCCGAATTATTAATATAAGGGTTATTTGAAAAAAATATGTTTTGAAATGATGATATTCTAAAATATAACTTACTGAAATTATTTGTCCCTCTACACTGACAATTTTCTTTGCTGGGGAGATGTGTATTTCTTGCAGATTGACATTTTCAGCTGGTGGTGGATTACCAAGTTGCTCTACCTGGGTTTCTAATTCTTCATCTATTGAAATTCACGAAGTTTTAATAACTCTGGTTTGCTTTGTTATTATGATGCACTTGTCTGTTTGGGTTTTCAAACCTCCATTAATTATTACAATAGTGTTTCCCACTATGAAGTTTACAAGTTTGGCTTCATCGTAAACCAGCGCTTTGGCCGCTGACGAACTGTCAGCAACTCCAAAAACTGTCAATTTGGAACAACTTGCAGATTCTGGATTTAAGTTGCTCTGAAATTGAGCTTTGGCACAGACTTTTACTTTAACAGGTTTGGGATATGACCCAGTTCGCCCTTTCTGTGCAAATATTTCTTTGAGGTTGGCCATTTGAAAATAGTGTTGAAAGACAATGAACAAATCATCAGACCTTGTTTTCTTCATACGTTTCACATTTTTTTCTCTTTTTGTATTGTTTGTTGAAAAGTTTTGCCTTATTCTATATTCTCGTAATTCATTTTGTTCTTTGTCCCTGTATTTTGTATTTGTTTTTCTCAGCTACTTGATTTGATGTTAGATAATAACTGACTGCACAGATCATGTTGATGTAAAATGTAATGTATGTTATTACGGAGGTGTGTAGAGAAAGAGAAGTCTGATGCAATGTGCGCAAGCTGGATAAAGTCTTTGGTTACGATCAGATCAGTGTTTGATCCATTGATCATTTGACTGATAAGCAAACACTATTGCTAGCTAACCAGTAGATGCACATATGCTTATAGATAGATAGCATGGAGGTTTTGCAAGGAAATCCATGTTGGGTTGTGATCACTCTAATAGCTTTCAAGAACTCCACTACCAATTATTTTAGTTGTAGGAATGTTTGTGTAGATATCATAAGCATGAGTTATAATATGTTGTAGGAGTAAGTAGGAGTTGTTTGTAGTTGAAAGTTTTTGTTAATAGACAAAGAACGCTCTTTTTTTCTGGTGTGTTTTGGAGCATGTCAACATTGAAATCACCAGTAATCAATGTTGGTTGTGAGTGATCTGTGTGACCTAGCAAGTTATTCAATGCACCTTGGAATTGTTGCATGGGAACCTTATTAGACCTGTAAACTACTGCAATTTGAAGACTGCCAGCAAGTGTTTTTTTTTGGTAAGGGTCATTTCAAACTTCTTTATATTCAGTGTTTGCTCTGACAATGTTGTGATATTATTCTTAGTGTAGATCACAGTGCCATATGGGAAGTTTCAGACAGGAGCATGAGATGGGATGTTTTTGAGTAGTGTAAATCCTTAAATGTACAGCTCATCATTTGTTATTGCGTCTGATAAATGGCATTCAGTGAAAAGTAGAATATCAGCAGATGTGATTGTGGTGCCATGTACAATGTCAGAAATGTGTTTCCGTAATGATCTTGTATTTTGATGTATGACTGTGGTGTTGCCGTCAATAGGTTGTCTGTTGATCTTCAATAATCTCGTAGAACGAAGGTCTTTTACTTCCTTGACAACCTTTGGATCAACATTTATCTTTGCAGGGTTAAGATGAAGTACGTATAAGCCATCCGGGAAGTGACTCTACTTAATGCAACATAGTGGATGTGACATTGTGATCTAGCATCTGACATATCAACAACTATCTCTTTCATTGTATCTCCTTGACATCTATAGACTGTCTTTGCAGTTGCGGGTCTGATCGGAAATTGTTTCCTAATTACTTGTGCATTTTTGTTACGGCCAATTCTAAATTGTCGACCAATTTGAGATATTGGTGTCCATGATGGAGCAATCTGAGAATTATACAGTTGTTTTTTAGCATGTCGACAGGCTTTGCCTACAGATATATCATCAAATTGTATCCAGGTAATGTGGACATCATTTACATTCTCTACATACTTGATAATACCAGTGGTACCATTAATCATTCCATCTTCAACTGAAACATTGAGACAGGTCAATTCGTTGGTCAATGCCCAATGATAGTTGAGTGAATAATCCCATTGTCTTTTGAGGGTTTTTCGGTATGCAAGTCAGTATTTTCTGTTTGACTGTGTTTGGGATATCACCTACGACAACATCTTTAGATCTAACTTTGAATTTTAAAGTGTCTAATTTGGAAAAAACTTCATCATTGTGTGCATTAACTTTCAGGTTTGTCTGATAAAGATGTGTACCATTTGATGGAACACTGTCAACTGTCTAGTGTTAAGCAGCTTTAAATCATCTTCTGTTTGATTGTCTTCTCTTAGTCGGTTAAAAAGTTGAGTAAAGCTCTGGTCATCCTTTTGTCTCATGATTTCAGTTAGTTCGAATACCATAAATTGGTCTTTCCATAAATTAGGTGCTAGTGGACGATAATCATGAGTTAGATCATTAAAAATCCATCCATCAAATACTGGCTTGAGTTGAAAAAGATCACCAACAGCAATAATGCTTACGCCTCCAAACGTTTTCTAACTACCCGTTATTTGCTGGAGTCTTTTATCTATGTATGATTTTCAAATTTCTAAACTTAACTCGAAGTGAGTTTAGCTTGTCTGATGTTAATGCCTTGTAATGGAATCCTTGACTAGTTGGAATGAGTAGAGCACTATGAATTGTACTGCCTTTGATACCATAAGCTGCTCTGCCTGTTGGTGTCATAAGAAGATTGTGTGTATCACCTGGATCACTTCCAGGCTGGCTAGAATAGTATTTCAAAAGTGCATTGTACAGAGCTTTCTATACTTGACATTTTCCTACACCAGCTACGCCAGTAAGAAACGTGTAGTGGTTCTTGCTTTGTTTTACACGAATGCAGTACATAGTAGAAAAAGTCTTTGTGCTTTGTATTGAGGCTGCGTACTACAGTTCTATATTCTGAATCAGGCAAGCGAGGTATTTGTAATTCTTGAATGTTTGCACTATTGAGTGCAATCCCAATGTCTTGTCCAATATCATATAATTCAGGTGATTCATTGGAAGGGATTTTCACTTGCTGTTTATCCTTTTCGTCTCGATGAGCCTTTTCCATGTGTTCTGTATTTGGTGCAATCTCATCATACATCTCAGGGTCTTCATTTTCAATATCATCCATTGCCTGGTCAATGACATCTCCACTGTGGTTATACTCTGCTTCTTTGTCTTTAATCTTGGATTCTATCAAGGTATCGTTCTTGGTACGTATCGCACGGCCCTATAATATTATTCTCTGATCTCCAAGGCCAAAACAACATAAGCTGTTCTCTGTAGTATTTTTCAGGCTCTGTTTCCTTGTTAAACCGAACATATGTAATGATCTTGGCTAAATTTCAACGCACCAACTGTGTAGTATTTGACCTCACCAGTACTTTGCATAATTTCAGTTATATCTGGGTCATCAGCATTATCATCTGAATCATAGTCATCTTTAACACTATCTTTCTTGAGAAGTTCAGTCATATGAGCATCATCATTATCATCATTGTTAGCACAATCGTTACTCTTGTTGTCACTACTGATATCATACCAAGCTGCAAAGTCTGCAAGGCAATAACGTTGTAGTGCTTGAGGTCGGACAGCATACTTCCTGATAAGTCCCATACATTCGATATCTGTAGAGTGATCTGGCAACTGATGAATATATTTCAATGGTTTGATCAGGATTGTTCGATCCTCTGGTGGCGAGGTGTTCACAAACAGAAATTGCCTGGAGGCTTTCCTCAGTGACATTTGCAACACCAAATACACTGCTTCTTGAGCACTCATTTCAACATGATTTAGGAACTTGTTTCCAATGTATCGAACTTATTGTTTAATGTCCATGTTTCCTTCTCTTGCTTCTGTTGTTGCACGCTGCATAAGGTTACTCATACCTCTTTGTCCTTTACTAATGTAAGATACAATGTACATGGCACATGCATATGGGTCCAATATGTATTGGATGTCCATTTTAGCTTTCCAAGTTTCCAGCAAAACTGTACTGTAACCATTAATTCTGATCTCTGATGGTGATCTTTTGAGAAAGATTTTGTCCGATGTTATAGATGAACGAATAGCAATAATCTAGTCATTTTCTGTGGTTTCCAACTTTGTCAACATATCTTCAAATGTGTCAGTAATGTTTTCACCAAGTTTCAGATCATCCATATAAGCTTTTATACACTGATATAATTCTGTGATATTTTCATCAACTTTACCTTCCAAAGGAACTAAAATCATGGTTCTAGGCATTGGTGGGATAGGAAACCCAAAGCGGCAAACACCTTCTCTCTTTTTCCTGCATGTCTTTGCATGGCTGTGGGATTGCAAGTTAATACTTTGGTTGACTGTGTCAGAAGGTTTGTTACATGTGACATATTGATTCAATAAAGGACACAATTTCCGTAGCTGCTACATTTGCATATAAAGGTGCTTTTTTTAATCCAAACTAGCATGTGAATGTGTGGGGAACCTCTCTGTTGGAACTCAACTCTGTAGAAATGATCAATGATTTCACCAATCGGATGATATGAACTATACAGGAAATCATTCAGGAACCTGCGAAACATGTAATCAAAGTGTCGTGCACATGTGACAGGGTCACTCTGGATAAGGTCAGATTTCTCATTCCAATTCATGTTAAAGAGTTCTTCATCTGTGAAATGTTTGTTTTTGACTGTTCTTCCTAGGATTTTGAGTAGGTGAAGCCACCTTGTTTCAGCAGCAGAGAATGACAGAAACCTTGTTGGGATTCCAAGTTGTCGAATCATTGCAAACAATTCTCTCTTGGACTTTTCCCAATAGGGAGGGTATCCTCGTAATGTTCGGAATACTCTAAATCTTTCATCTAGAGTAAAGATGTTATTAATACTTTCACTTGTTTTGAAATGCTTAGCAGTTCTTTCCCTGTGTTTTCTTCTTTCGAAGCTCAGTGTAACTTTCTGCTGTATTTGGTTAATTTGTAGCTTCTTGGTTTTGTAGAATATGTTAGGGACGCAATTCCCATTTACATATTGTGCTATAGTGTACTTTATCTTTAGTGTCACTTCTTGGCTGTCCACAAAACAATGTTGAGAAAGCAAGTATTTCTGAATTAGTGTCTTGAAACAAGCACATAGGTCTATTTCCCTCACCTGGTGCTTATGCAATATGCAACTTGGTTTTGTTCATCAAATTCTGGTGTTAGCATAGTATCTAACGTACCTGTAGGTTGCATGTCCTCATTTTGAGCTTCTGTCCAATCATCATATGAATCAACTTCATCTTTAGATTGAATTGAGGGAGTTGGTCGTGCTGGAAAATCCATGTTCTCTTTTGTGACAGGTTGTTCTTGTGTAGGTTCTACGAATTCCTGCCAATCATCATCCATCTGCTGCAATGTTTCATACCATGTTTTATGAATTGAAACTCCTTCATCTTTATATAATTGACTGTTTGCAACAAGCCAATTTGCAGCATCAATTACTCTATTGAGCCTGACATTTTCATTTTCAACAGAGTGCTTATAGGAAAGTTTTCTTTTAAATTTGACAGGAATTGTCATGCTTTTGTCTATTCTGCATTTCCTTTAACATTCAGTTGTCGTCCTCTATGAATTCCTCGTATTTGCATGAATGGTATTCGAAGGGCAACTAATCTCTCTTCCAGAGAATGTAGTTGCAACTCATTTTGGACAATGGTAAGTCTCATATTATTGTGTAAGCTTAATGGAGATATCTTCTCAGATTTAATATATTCCTTACAAGTACCACATATCCAAGAATTGTGTAAAGCAAAACATTTAGTGGAGTTTGTAAGTGTGTGTCCGAAGTTAGTCACACTTTCTTTGTACCATAACTGTTCACAACAATAGCACACATATTCTGGACCAACTGAAATTGACTTCCAAAATATTTTTTGGAATTGTTGGATTCATGATGTATTTTTGGTAATTATCTTCTTTTGTTTTTCTTTGATTTCTTTTGATACATATTGTGGGTCTGTTCTACCTTCTGCCATTCGTACTTTGTTTTTTTCTTTCTCTTGTATAGTGTATACTTTGATGCCACGGATAGTTTTCATTCGTTTGACATTTTGTTCTTTCTCATTTTGAGAGTACTCGCCTTTTTGTCTTGTCTTTTTCATTCGTTTGATGTTTTGTTCCATTTCTGCTTGACAATATTCTTTTTTTCTGTCTCGTCAGTTTCATTCGTTTGATGTTTTGTTCCATTTCTGTTTGATAATATCCTTTTTTCTTTATTGTCAGTTTCTTTCGTTTGATGTTTTGTTTCTTTTTAGTTTGACAATATTCTTTTTTCTTTCTTGTCGGTTTCATTCGTTTGATGTTTTCTTTCTTCTCAGTTTGACAATATTCTTCTTTTTGTCTTGTCATTCGTTTGATGTTTTGTTCCATTTCTGCTTGAGAATAGCTTTTATTTTGTGTTATCTTTTTCATTCTTTTACTCTTTTCATACTTTTCACATTTAATGTACGCATTATTTTCTCTCTTGGATTTAATCCTTTTTGCATTCTTGGCTCTTTCTTCTTGTCTATATGACTGGTTATTTGTTCTTAACTTTTGCATATGTTTGACACTACCGGAGTTAGCATGGTTGTTGTCGTCATGCAATTCATCTTTCTGTACATACTTTTCTTTTTCATTTTTAAGCTTCTTCCACAAATGTTGCCTTTGTTGTTCCTCTTGTATCCGTTCTATAGATGTTTTAGGAGTTGAAGATTCGGGGTTATGTTTTAAAAGGCAGAGATCAGTATTCTCAAAACCATATACAACATCATGATTACTATTTGTGTTTTCTAGATAAATTGCACGTTTCTTTCTATTCACATTGTCTGTGAAATTGCCACAAGCTGGATGTCGCAACCATTTCCATTCACTACCATATACAGTATATGTATATATGTCAGTTTGTAAAAGTTTGGCAGCAGCCATTATTTCAACTTCGGTAGACCAAAACCCCATCATTAGAAATATGAGATGTCTGAATGTACTCTTTCACAGAACACCATGAAGGTGGAAGGTGGCATTCCTCAATAGCTTGGACTAGTACATGTCTTAAAATATGATAATTAACTTCTGAATTTGTTATTAAGAATGCCAAACTTCTAAAGAAACAATTGCCATCACCTGTTATTTTCCAAACATAACATGGTTTTGAAGTATTAACATACAAGATCGGACTGTTGATTTGTGGCCAATTCAAATTACAACTGACATGGATGTTTTGTGTATATTGTTTCAACAGGTCAATTTTTGAAATACTCCATTCATTATTAACTGGAAAGAAAGCAAATGCATCATGAGTCTGCACAGAGTGCAAATTAATATCAGTTAATGCATCAGTTGAATGTTTGATTGACATTCTCGGTTAGTTCTGCTTTGTTGCATTTGTTGTTGATTTGCTTTTTTTCTTTGCTGGTAACTCCTTTTCTTTGTTTGTGGCATGACTGATGTTTTCTGTACCTTAACTATATAAGCCAACTTATATATTTTGTCCAATATGGCAATATTGAAATTGAAAGTCTCATTAATATGCAACTTATAAGGTTTCACTGAGATACATGTTAATAGGCCAATTGATATGGGGGTTGATAATGTAATTGATATGGAAGTTGATAAGCAAGTTGAATGGTTGATTGATATGCAACTTCAACAGCTGATTGTTATGCAAGTTGATTGTTTGATTGATATGCAAGTTTATTGGCTAATTGATGTGCAGGTGTATCGATATGCAGGCTAACAGGTTGATTAATATGTGAAAAGCTAATTGATATGCAAGTTGAAAAGCTGATTGACATACAATTGATGACATACAATACTGATTGATATGCAAGTTGATAAGCAAGTTGAATGGTTGATTGATATGCAAGTTGAACAGGTGATTGTTATGCAAGTTGATTGGTTGCTTGATATATAAATTGATTGGCTAATTGATGTGCAGGTGTATCGATATGCAGGCTAACAAGTTGATTAATATCTGACTTGAAAAGGTAATTGATATGCAGATTGTTTAAATTTTGTTAAGATTTGTTAAAATTGTGTTAAAGTTTGTTCATGGATATTCAAATTTTGTTCTAGTTTGTTAAAATTGGATTAAAATTCGCAAGGTTAATCAAATTTGGTTTCAGTTTCATCTGTTTTGTTTAATATTTGAAAGAAATGAAAAATTTTTTCCAACTTTGTTCAATGGTTGTTAAAATTGTGAAGGTTATTAACATTTGTTGAATCTTGTTCAAATTTCGTTCACGGTTTGTTCAACTTTGTTGAAATTTCGTTAAAATTTGGTTAAAGTTTATTCAAATTTGGTTCAGTTATTAAAATTTGGAAAAAATATTTTTAAGAAATCTCAAAATATGTTCAAGTTTGTTAAAATTTTGTTAAACTTTGTTCACGATTGTTCAAATTTTTTTATGGTTTGTTAAATATATTGAATTTGCAAGGTTAATCAAATTTGGTTTCAGATTTATCAATGTTGTTGCACTTTTTGAAGAAATATCAATTTTGTTCCACTTTTAAAGAAGTATAAAAGTTTCTTCACGTTAGTTCCAATGTTTGTTCAAATTTGGTTAAAGTTTAATGCTTGATTGATATACAAGTTGATTTGTTGATTGATATGCAAATTGAATTGCTGATTGATACACAAGTTGATCAGCTTATTGGTATGCCAGTTCAATGGCTACTTAGTTGATATGCAAGTTGATTTGTTGATTGAAAAGCTGGTTGATATGCAAGTTGATAGGCTGATTGATATGCAAGTTCATTGGTTGCTGGATATGTAAGATGATTGGCTAATTGATATGCAGGGTAAGTGATATGCAAGTTGATTGGCTGATTAATATGCAAGTTGACAGGCTAATTGATATGCAGGCCAATTGATATGTAAATTGAAAAGGTGGTTGATATACAAGTTGATAGACTGATTGATATGCAAGCTGATTGGTTGCTTGATATATGTAAGTTGAGTGGATAATTGACATATGTGATATATAGTTGATTAATATGCAGGCTAATTGATATGTAAGATGAAAAGTTGATTGATGTGCAAGATCAAAAGAGGATTGATATGCAAGTAGATAGGTTGATTGATATGCAGGTTGTCTGAATAATTCATATTCAGGTAAATTGATGTAAAAGTTGATTGGTTGATTAATGTTCAAGCTAAATTGATGCAAATTCGGAGAATGGTTGACAATAAAACTAAGTAAGAAAGAGTAACAAATAGGGGGCAATAATAGTGATTGATTGAAATTAAACTTTTATTTTTTATGGTGATCAATTGTAACATGCTGATAAATCAATTCTGAAACTGTGAAATGCAACTGAAATTGTGGAAAACAGATTATCGTACCAATTTTGAAAGAAATCGTAAATTACTTGGCAAAGTATTCCCCAGTAGCCTTACTTGTGTTCAATTGTTAGACGGGAATAGAGGGCTTGGTTGATGTGATCAGAGGAACTGTCAATATCTCTTTTCACCTCCACATATTTGGGAAGTACTTTCACAATAAACACCCATGCTGTATTTTTTTGGTACTGTAAATGCTTGATTTTAAAGAAGTTGAGCAACAGTTTGAATTACTGTGGAGTGCAAAAGTATGGGGGGTGTACCTGCCCTTTGCAAAAACTTTGTGCCCCCTCCCCCCCCAGATGAGATGTGGAGTGTTAAAAAATATTCAAACCAAAAATTCTTAAACATTTAATTATTTAAAGTTCAAAAATATAACACAAGATTGCATCTAAGGACCCTTAATTTATGCAAAATATATTACAAGATTGCATCTAAGGACCCTTAATTTATCAAATATTTCTCCAGTATAATTTTTTATCTGTCTTAATTAAAAACGTAATTCCAGACAGATTAATAACCCCAAAAAATAAGACAATTCTTGAATATACAGTTACTTAAAGTTTCAAAATATAGCACCAGATTGCATCTAGAACCCTTCATTTATAGAAAAAATTCTCAAAGTGGAAGGATTCCTATCCATATTTTTTCTTTTATCTGTCTCAATTATAAACGTAAATTCGAACAGAATAACCCAAAAATAAGACAGTTCTTGAAGATAACTCATAATTGAACTTGAAGCCTAACTATATTCATTATGAAAAAATTGCAAAAGAATTGTTTACATGCTCCATGGAACAGTATGGCAGTTGCATACTTCTAGACTAACCTAGTACATATACTACTAGACTAGACAGTTCTAAAAGCTTGCAAATTGGTTGAATATACTGGCCCTGGTTCCTGCCAGCACTGTATTACTAGAAATTACAAATTAATACTTGAACTGGAAGCCTAACTATTATTATGAATTTTTTTTTGGCTGTAGAACTAATAGTACTAGGCTAGCATACTTCACTAGCTGGATATACTTACAGTAAGTTTGTTCATTCCAAACTTATAAGTATCCAGTAATAAAATTTACATTATTTTATATTAAATGCAAAACAATGGTACATACCTAACTGCAGTTAAACGGAAAAAGTTCAATTGAAGTATTAACAAAGTACTTAAAGAAGACTGTCCTTTTCCTGTAGGCTGAATGCTGTGTTATAAATGTAGTATTGTTGAGTCTGGCTCTTTCTGAAGTTGATGATAATAGTTTCTGCATTATACCCTATGAAAGGGTCAAATTGGTCCAAAATGAGCATATTTTTCAAGATTTGTCCTTTTGATCTGATAGTAGGATGTAGTTTGACACACTGATGCAAAAAAGCAACATGACATGTATGTACGACCATCCTAACCACATGTGCTTTTAAAACCAAACAAAACCTTTAACGTCGCACAGGAATGTCGCACAGGGGTCAACCCATGGACAATATTGATGAAAAGGTACCTTTCAGACGTAATAACCAAAGAAACCAATGTAGGTCACCTGAGGTCAAAGGTCACACAAATGTAGATCGACTATTGGATTACAACTGTAAAAATTGACCTCTGATAACTTCGCACACGAAGGTCGCACAGGGGTCAAGCTAGGACAATTTGGATCGGAAGGTACCTTTGAGATCCGAATATGGCCACGAAAATTCAAATAACCAAAGAAACTGCTAAAGGTCACCGGAGGTCAAAGGTCATCTAGATGCTGGTCGACTAATGGATTACAATACCATAACTCCCAACCTTGACGGACATTTTGTTCTCAAGTTATTGCAGAAATACTACTTTTGACCCATAATAACCTTTATATTCAAAAAATCAACATGTTAAGTCTGTACAGCCATCCCAACTCCGACCGAGAACTTTGACCCCATATAACTTCGCACACAAAGGTCACACGGGGGTGAACCTATCGATATTTATGATCGGAAGGTACCTTTGACATCTGAAAATAGCATCGAAACTGTAAAAATCCCCAAAACACTTAAAGGTCACCAGAGGTCAAATTGAGGTCAAAATTCACCAAGATGCGGGTCGACAATTGGATTACATTGAAGCAACTCCCAACCCTAACGGACAATTCGTTCTCAAGTTATCGGAAAAATACTTTAACATTAATTGACCTTTCGTGACCTCAGATCACATGACAGTTAAGTTTCAAAATGTTCCCCTAACCAGTTCACAACTTGTCCCAAAATATCAACATTGTCGCACATTGGCACCGGGAGTTATTGCAGTTTTAATATTTTGTGTTTTTGGACCATAACTGAACTTTGGTGACCTTTGTGGGCACCAAAAACAATAGGGATCTTCCTCTTACTATGTGCTATCCACTCACCATGATCATGATACATCGTTTCCTTATTGAGATATCGTGTACACAAGCCAAGCGTCACACACACACACACATACACACACGCAAAGTTGAATGCATAGGTTCCTTGCTTTGCAAAAAGCAAGGAACCAAAAATGCCCTTCTGTCAAGCTCTTGCTCGGCTGATTTACGTCCTGGTTCATATGAGCTATGCAAGTATGGTCATGACCATCAATATTTACCTAGTGGCCGTGAAATACCCTAATGAAGAAATTCATCAGCCTAGTCTTTTATCTCCTTTAATAATGCATGCTTTCATGATTTATTTGAACCCCAAACAAGTCTAGATCCACTTCCATGACAAAATTGTTTTACAGCAAAACTATATATATATATATATTTTTGAAGTTCAAATTTCGGGCATGGATGCAATGCCATTTTGGACTTGCTGCTTATATTGTAACTCTAATACCAGTATCAAAGTTCAATATAGTTATAAGAACTGAATGGTTAATTTTGCATTACACTGATGAAAACAAAAAAAGCCTACATACTCACTTCTTATGACACATTCCCTGAAAAATAACAGCTTCTAGCTTGCAGGTACATTGAGAGTAGAAGTACTGTAGTGTGGTGCTTCTTAAGCCAGTAGTGTATACCAACAGCTACAGTGACACGTACAGTAGGACTACTAAAAAGTCCACTGAGGTTGGTCATGACATTTGCTTTCATTGAATTATGAAGTAAGAATATCCTGTACAGGCCTGGCAGAAGATCATTAAAACTAATGAGAGTTAATCAGCTGCCAAATAAACAAAACAACACCTGTAAAAGTGAGAGATAAAAAAGGACCAAGTTACTGGGCCCAATATTATTGTGTAGGTAAGTATGTGTGTTTCATACACACACGCAAAGTTGAATGCATAGGTTCCTTGCTTTGCAAAAAGCAAGGAACCAAAAATGCCCTTCTGTCAAGCTCTTGCTCGGCTGATTTACGTCCTGGTTCATATGA
>JAIPMN010034459.1:10024-20870 GCA_020650975.1 Apostichopus californicus
TTTTTTTTTTGCTACAGTATAAAGCCACCGCGGTTTCTTTTCTCACAAGCTTTACAGTGTATGTTCTTCGGGTATGTTCCGACATTAATTAGCCTACTAAGTACCACTAATAGTGGAAATAGCTTTGTACCTGTTAGACCTTTACTTAACATTCTCTACGAGTTGATAGAACATGAGGAGGCTTTTAAAAGACAGTGCCAAACAAAATATCGTACCGTCATGAACAATGAAACGAGCATGCATGGGAATCTGATTGAAATGGTTGCACGATTCAGGTGTAATTTACCATTGTATAGACAGGAATACGAAACTATGTTTAGCCATCCACCCCTTAGCCCCCCAGCCCTCCCCCTCCTTTCCCTACGTGCCACTCAGCCGACTCATTAAAAGGTGAAATTGAGTGCATTCGCTTCCCAATGCGTGAAAAAAAACGAAAGATGCGACAATCATTAAACTAGACAAAGTAGACTAGTGTCTGTACAGCAGATATCACCGAGAATAAACTATCAGCTTGCTGATTCTATTTATGACACGTTTAGAACTTCTACTGGCAAACTCTACTCTTTGTCGAATTAATCTCTATAATGTCAACACTGTATAGCCTACCGTTTCCCAGTTGTAACTATGTAGGCCTACTTCTATATTTTATTGGCACTTTTCACGATGGTTAACTAACCTCTTATCACCTCATACATAAGAATATCAATTCAAAAGCAAGGCATAGCCCTAGACTATAGGCACAGGCTAGGCATATAGGCTAACTTTACAGCCAGACAAACAGCTTTCGGCAAGGTGTAAAATATCACTAACCAGCATATGCGCATTCTGTTTATGTCTTCAAATGTCGTCCTCTTCTTCTCTGCAAACATATCATAGAGGCGTTCCAACAATTAAGACGAAGAACGATGACAAGATATATCCAACGTGTAGACTGCACTGCATACAATGTTGAGAACTCCCCAGTACGTGTTGATATGGACGCCTGTAAAAAAAACAACAACAAATTCCCATTGAAACATCACTGTGTATGACGGTATAGTCAGCACTCGCATATAGATAAACGCGCACGCACGGAGGTATTATGTACGTACACCATGCATACAGATATTGCAGTGAGCGCGCTCTTACATCACCGTCTGTATGCGCGCGCGGGGAGGACGAAGGTCAGATTATAACGCGCTAGCTATAAATTGAACCTATACCTAATGGTGTGAAGCAGAAGACTGTCTTGGTAGCGCCATGCATTGTCGGACAAATAGCAATTTAGGTGTGTGAATAATCACAATAGAAAGAATAAACTTGTCTAAACATTAGTAGCTGAATATGCATATGGCAGCTAGTAGCTGAATATGCATATGGCAGCTTAGTTAGGTCACCTTCTTCAACGGAGATTAAATAGCCTATTCAAGTTAGAAAACATCCAACTGTCTTCACCTATTAACGAGGAAAACTCGAATAAACCAAAAAAAAACAGACAAAAATAAAAAATCATCATAAAAAAGAAAGAAAGAAAAAAGTTGGAAGTGTCGGAATAATATTCTAAAAGAAGACAGTTCGGAGTTTAAAACAAAAGCAAAGAGAATTACCATAAAGTAAAACAGAAAACTGACTAAGAAAATCAAAGCAAGAAGAAAAAATAATCAATACCAAATTTGGGGTAATTACTGACAGAAGAAGAAACAAAAAGGGAAACAGCATCAGCCAATAAAAAAGAGCAAAAAACAAACAAACGAAGAAGCAATATCCACGATTACAATAATAGTCAAGAAAGCCAGATTTCGAAATCAGGAGGGGTGTGGTGGGGTGTGAAAAGTGAGGAGGTGTAATTACGGGAGCCCGAACATTGAAGTTTTGTCTCGCCGTTATAGGATAAAGCAGAAGAAATGAATTGGCCTTAACTTAGCATAAAGTTTTCAAGACTCATGCGGTTGTGCACTGACAGCAGATGGTACATGTCATGATACAGATTATCTTGGTATAGTATAGTAAGAAAATGTTTAACAGGTCGGTAAAATTGCGACACAAAAAGAAGATAAGCATGTATCAGTTTCATTTTTGTGTAGCCAATATCTCAGTACCGTTTCAAGTTTATAAATCTAACTGAATTGCTCATGTTAAACAGACTGAGTTTAATATGTTATGGTGGTTGGGTAAATATATGTATGTCTATGCAGGTTGTTTAATTAATTTTTTTGTTATTAGTTTTTTTTCGGGGGAGTGGGGGGAGGGGTGGGTGATTTCCTAAAAACACAGTAATTCATTACAATATTTTATGAAATACCTGAGTGTTTTACTTGATTTCTGTCTCACTCGTCGACTTTCACAGAAAATGTTCGGAAAGTGCATTATGACGAAAATGGTAGAGGCAGGGGTGGGGAGGTGATTTCATACAAACACAGTAAGTCATTGCAATATTTTGTTGAAGACCTCAGTAGTTAACTTGATTTCTGTCTCACTCGTCGACTTTCACGGAAAATGGCCGGAAAGTATATTATGACGAAAATGATAGCAGCAGGAGGGGGGGGGGGGCGAGGGGAAGTGTTTTTTTGCTACAGTATAAAGCCACCGCGGATTTCTTTTCTCACAAGCTTTACAATGTATGTTCTTCGGGAATGTTCCGACATTATTTAGCCTATTAAGTACCACTAAGTGTGGAAATAGCTTTGTACCTGTTAGATCTACTTAACATCCTCTACGAGCTGATAGAACATGAGGAGGCTTTTGAAAAACAGTGCCAAACAAAATATCGTACCGTCATGAACAATGAAACGAGCATGCATGGGAATCTGATTGAAATGGTTGCAAGATTCAGGTGTAATTTACCATTGTATAGACAGTAATACGAAACTATGCTTAGACACCCCACCCCTCAGCCCCCCCCCCTCCTTTCCCTACGTGCCACTCAGCCGACTCATTGAAAGGTGATATTGAGTGCATTCGCTTCCCAATGCGTGAAAAAAAAAACGAAAGATGCGACAATCATGAAACTAGACAAAGTGGACTAGTGTCTGTACAGCAGATATCACCGAGAATAAACTATCAGCTTGCTGATTCTATTTATGACACGTTTAGAACTTCTACTGGCAAACTCTACTCTTTGTCGAATTAATCTCTCTAATGTCAACACTATATAGCCTACCGTTTGCCAGTTGTAACTATATAGGCCTACTTCAATATTTTATTGGCACTTTTCACGATGGTTAACTAACCTCTTATCACCTCATACATAAGAAATATCAATTCAAAAGCAAGGCATAGCCGCAGACTATAGGCACAGGCTATGCATATAGGCTAAATTTACACACAGACAAACAGCTTTCGACAGAGCGTAAAATATCACTAACCAGCATATGCGCATTCTGTTTATGTCTTCAAATGTCGTCCTCTTCTTCTCTGCAAACATATCATAGAGGCGTTCCAACAGTTAAGACGAAGAACGATGGCAAGATATATCCAACGTGTAGACTGCACTGCATGCAATGTTGAGAACTCCCCAGTAAGTGTTGATATGGACGCCTAGAAAAAACAACAAGAAACTCCCATTGAAACATCACTGTGTATGACGGTATAGTCAGCACTCGCATATAGATAAACGCGCACGCACGGAGGTATTATGTACGTATAACATGCATACATATATTGCAGTGAGCGCGCGCTCTTGTATCACCGTATGTTTGCGCGCGCGGGGAGGACGAAGGTCAGATTATTACGCGCTAGCTATAAATTGAACCTATACCTAATGGTGTAAAGCAGAAGACTGTATTGGTAGCGCCATGCATTGTCGGACAAATAGCAATTTAGGTGTGTGAATAATCACAATAGAAAGAATAAACTTGTCTAAACATTAGTAGCTGAATATGCATATGGCAGCTTAGTTAGGTCACCTTCTTCAACGGAGATTAAATAGCCTATTCAAGTTAGAAAACATCCAACTGTCTTCACCTATTAACGAGGTAAACTCGAATAAACAAAAAATAAACAGAAAAATGTTAATAATCATTATAAAAAAGAAAGAAAGAAAGAAAAAAGTTGGAAGTGTCGGAATAGTATTCTAAAAGAAGACAGTTCGGAGTTTGAAACAAAAGCAAAGAGAATTACCATAAAGTAAAACAGAAAACTGACTAAGAAAATCAAAGCAACAGGAAAAAAATAATCAATACCAAATTTGGGGTAATGACAGACAGAAGAAGAAACAAAAAGGGAAACAGCATCAGCAAAAAATAAAGGGAAAAAAAGGGAAAAACAAACAAACGAAGAAGCAATTTCCCCGCTAAAAATAGTAAAAAAAAAACAGATTTCGAAATCAGGAGGGGTGTGGTGGGGTGGCAAGGTGTAATAACAGGAGCCCCAACATTGAAGTTTTGTCTCGCCTTTATAGGATAAAGCAGAAGAAATGCATTGGCATTAACTTAGCCTAAAGTTTTCAAGACTCATGCGGTTGTGCACTGACAGCAGATGGTACATGTCATGATACAGATTATTTTGGTATAGTATAGTATAGTAAGAAAATGTTTAACAGGTCGGTCAAATTGCGACACAAAAAGAAGATAGGCATGTATCAGTTTAATTTTTCTGTACACAATATCTCAGTAATTTTTTCAACTTTATAAATCTAACTGAATTGCTCACGTTAATGCAGGTTGCTTATTTTTTTATTTTTTTTATTTGAAGACATAGTAAACATAACGTGATTACGGTTAGTGATATTTTACATCATCTGAAGTTGTCTGTCTGCATGTATGTCTGTCTGTGAAGTTAGCCTATGCATAGTCTGAAACCTAATCTAGGCCTATCAGTATATGCCTTACTTTTGACTTCATGTTTTATGCATAACGAGAACAGTGTTACGTCATTGAAATGTACCTATTAGCAACTGAGGCATTTTGACGGCACGTAATGCTTTCTGGGATCAGTGTAGAAAAGTCTGTAGGAAAATTAAAATATGTTCGGTCGGGATTGCGCCAGTAATACGTCGGTTACTACTTGTAGGTGCCAGACGTGGCACGAGAAGTCGAGAGCGCCATCGATGGCCATCTTCTACCTGTCATCTATCCATTAGCGGCAGGGCTATTATTCAATGAAAACGTCGAGAAAATATACTGTGGAGAGGAAATGAAGAAATGTATGCACTGTATGCCTAAAAAGTCAAGATAGGCCATCCGTTCTTTTATCTTTATGTTCTTTTGACTTTGCTACCTTTTACTATAAATACTCCGGACGTACCTTCTGTAATTCCACGATGTTACCATAGCAACAGGGCGCTACATTCGAAACGGAGCTATTTTTAGATAAATATACAAGTCCCATGGAATTTCAATCACGTCTGCTAAACCAAATTTTAGCTTTGAGCGGCTTTAAAATTGCATCCAAAGCTCGAAATGAAATATATACTGGACTTACAAATGGGATTCTTTCGTAATTAATTGGAGACGAGATCTCTTTAAACATATTTTCACAACCAGTACATAGATTGAGAACGTTACAGCTGTGCTATTCAAAATCTTTGCAGAAAAAGGATCGATCATGCGCATTAGGAACCAGAACCGTATCTACGGCTCTGTTTGGACCCAGAACCTAGACACATCCCTATTAGGAACGGTATGACAGCGCCCTCTGCCAAACTGTAAATATCCCTGTTTGCAGTAATTAATTCGTTAAAACAATCTGCTAATGGGTTATCACAGATAAATCAACACATGCATTAATATGCATGAATGACCTCTTTTTTTCCCCTCTTTTCTACTACCTTCCGGGTTTTTTTAACGAAGGTTGATTTATTTTGCCCTTTAAAACCCCTTGAAATAAATATAATTCTATCACTTAGCTTTCAATTCAACAGTGTCCACAATGGTTGTGTAATTTTGTTTATAGCTTGACCAAGGATAACTCAATTACAATCTGAAGTAAGTAAATAGCTTGGAAAAAAGACCCCACAAGTGATGACGTCACTGAACTATACAGTACCAAATTAGTGAAAAAAAAATCACGTTTTAACAAAATTTCACTAGCTATCATTGACTATATCAAGGAAATGGAATGCAGAATAACAAAATAAACCCTTAAATCAGAAATTATTAATTGTGTGGAAAATCACAACAATTATCATCGGGTATAGATGGCACATGCAATGTTTCTTCGGAAATGAATGTCATGTTATGAATAAATTACCGCACTTGTTGTTACTTATGTTGTCTATGGCATTTTTCGTCTTCCGCTTCGAGGAGTTGGGTGTGGGACTCCCTGTTTAAAGGTTATAGTCAATTTTGATATGCCGAAAACCGTTAAACAAGTGTCCTATTAGTCAGTTAAAGTGGGCTTAACTAATTACGTATGTCTATGGTGTAAAAACTCAATAGAATAACAAAAGACTTTTATGTCATGGTAAAAGTTTACCCTCATGTTAAAATTAAGTTTTCGCCTTAAAATAATCCTGTAATTAGAATCTTTCAGAACCATCGTACTGGTTAAGGATACAGAAGAATATGTCAACTACTGAAAGATTTGGACGACTAAAATACTGTAAGCAGCCAAATTTCAAATTAGGAGTGCAAGCATAGCAAGCACTAACGATTTGAAAGCAATGCGACATTCAATTTTTCAAATTGAAATTTTCGAAATTTTCAACTTTAACAACTTAAAATAGGTAAAACGTTAAAATAAGTTGATAAATGTTACAGTTACGAATAAAAAACAAAAATGCCCCCCCCCCCTTAGGGATTTTCACCCACCGTGTTTTCGGTTAGCTAGGACCCTCAGCTTTCACAATATACTTGTTTGCATTTAAATTAGTGATGGGTGTGGCCACCAGGGCTGGTGCCAGAAAAAATCATATCTTTGTGAGTATACATCATGAAAACACAATCCAAGTGTTTAGTTACATCAATTGTATACGGTGCCTGGTTGATTGCAAGCAAGATCTGAGTCATTTAAGGTTTTTATTATACCCAATCAGGACCGTTGCGATGACAACGCTTCAAAACAATGAGGGAGGGGGGGGTCTAAGATAATTAATATAATTTTGTAACTGAACAACATGAAAACACAATCAATGTGTCTTTGGCATATCACTTTCAGTCTTTCTGGTCGACTGAGCTCAAGATCAGGCCCATTTAAAGTCACGATCGAGCTCAATCAAGACCGTTGATTTATGGCTGCCTGGTAGATTAGATCAATATAATTATCATTGCAGATCAAGCTCATTCCCAATCAAGACTATTGTCATGGCAACACTATACTGACAGAATTGTAATTCGAATTTGAGAAGAAAATGTCATGACTTTGCTCAAATATACAGTTAGAAATCAGTAATTTTACATTTTGTTCTATAATTTGAATTTATCATCATGGTGTTACCATGGCAACAATCCTATTAAGACATGACAATGACCTTAAATGATCCAGATCTTGACTGCAATCAACCGGGCAGCGACAAATCAATGTAAAAAAGACAATTAGTTTGTATTTTTCAGTATACGTATATTATATGATATTTTTCTCAAAGTCCAAATTTCATCATGGCTATTGCCATGGCAACAGCCCTAATTAGGGATGACTTACCTTATTATGATTGGTTTCACCAGGACAGCTTCAAATATATATACTGAGACACTAACGTTGTTTTTTTAGGTTATTTAATTACAAAGATATGACAT
This sequence comes from Apostichopus californicus, assembly GCA_020650975.1. Taxonomy (NCBI): domain Eukaryota; kingdom Metazoa; phylum Echinodermata; class Holothuroidea; order Aspidochirotida; family Stichopodidae; genus Apostichopus; species Apostichopus californicus. The sequence continues at coordinate 17,677 of JAIPMN010034459.1, forward strand.
ATTCTCAAATTCCAAGTTTTCATGAATGTATTGCCATGGCAACAGCGCTGGTGGCCACACCAACCATTAATTTAATGACAAACAAGCAGATTGTGATAGCTGAGGGTCCTAGCTAACCGAAAAACATGATGGGGTGAAAATCCTTTAGAAAAACATGGTGGGGTGAAAAACCCTAAGGGATTCGCTTTTCTTTTCTTTTTTCTTTTTCATTTGGAAGGGGGTGGGGTCTTTCGCTGCGTTGCCCTATTTCGTGCATCTGCATCAGTCCTCGCTTTGGCTACTGTCTTTTTTTTACTGTCTTGTTCTCACGTTATTTTCTTGATGACAAGATATATTTGCGCCAAACTGTATGAAGTGAGCGTGACGTATTTGCGAGTTACCCAATGGTAGTACCAGTTCCTAATACAGGACGATACATGGTTACGTACGGTTACCCAATTTACCTAGCTACGTTTATACCTTTCATGCTTAAACCTGAACTAATGCTTTATAGAGATTTTTGCTGATGTCAGAGTGTTGACTTGTGTTGCACATATAAAGCTAAAAAAACATCCAAACCCCGTCCTCGTCACCGTCCCTTCCTCATTACCATTCAGTCTTTCAAAATGCAACAATTGTAAACAACGTTGGCTGATCATAGATCAAAATTTAATATTTATAAAGATGATTCTAATAATTTGTATAAACTAAATACACACTTCGTATGTGTGTGGAACACGGTCACTTGGGGTGGGGGGGGGGGGGCTCTACACGCAAATACCGCAGTTTCAGAGGATCAATAAACACATCTAGTCATTTGCGGACCAAACAAAGTCAAAATTACTTGCGTAAATTCAAAACCCTATGAATTATGTTTCGGGTTTCGAATTACTGTGCTATTTCCAGCCATTCAGATCCCTATATAAGATTAGTCACAGTAGTTAACGTGTTTGACCCTTCCTTATTCAAAAAGGTCTTGAAATGTGAATAGGTATTGTTTGTTGAAATTTCAGGCTTAATCCCAGTTCATGATCGTCTGCATAGAATATAGTTGTAAAGGGAGACAACTTACAGCAAGAACTCTCTTGCGAGCATGATCTTAAGCAAGCTCAGTTTGTGAATAAGAATATTTCACGGAATCCGTTTTTCTTTTACTGCTTGCTTCGAATTAAGTCATCGATAGTATCGTGGCATTAGCCTATTGTATACATTTACGTCTTGGAAGGAAACAACATTCTTACTGCTTGCTGCAATGTAAACAAAGACAAGCGTGAGCTTCTTGTAAATAAAGATATTCAGATCCGTTGTTCTAATGAGAGTAAAACAGGATGAATAGAGATTTCGTTGAAGGCAGTGTCGTTCACTGTTACCAATAGATTTTATCCAACCAACAATACCAATTTAAGCTCCTAGAAAGTTAACTCGTCAATTGGTTCAGTGGGTAGAGCAGTGGACTGGTAACCTGATGAACTGAGTTCGACTCCATCAATGATTATACACGTTTAAAAATTCTTTTTCTCTTTCAGCAGTCCACCTTGAAGTCTTGATATATTAATTCAACCATATAATTTACTAGCTGATGTGATGGCCGATGCTATAGAGGGTGACGAAAGACTCATTCCTCGTCGGTCGTGTAAATCGTGGCTAGGGTTCAAGACAGGCCTCTGGCGATAATACCTCTGGCTGTGGCATGGTGCTTTTTTGTGGCCTAGGATCCCGTACCATGTCTCCCTTGTTGTCGCAAAAGAACCCGGGAGGATGCGCAGAGGGTCGGTCAAATCGACCAGAAGCGTACTAGGTGGCGTGCGTGAATCCTTGCCTTTGGCCAGAGGTGGTGACACTCTCTGCGACCGGCATGCTTGCAGCCACCGTCCACTGAATACGTGGCCTGATGAAGCGCTATTCTCCTAAAAGTGAACCTACGGATGCCTTTAAGAGCCATCTAATTATTTTATCTTAAAAAACACTCTGTTTCAAACTAGCGTCATCGAATTCCTTAAAAGCCGTTTTTTTTCCTTATCACTCTGAAGGTGGAATCAATTTTATTGAAATGGGTTATTTGTGGTAAGCCAAGCAAAACATTCAAACAGTCACGCGGTTCACGAAGGTTTGCAGGAACTTAATTAAACTCAGTTTGACATAAATGTGTTCAACTTGGCAAAGATTTACACAACATACACCAAAACAAGCATTATAATCGTTGCAATGCCAGAGACATACAAGCCAGCAAGACCATTAGATAACATTTTAATAAACATAGAATTCAATCTATATCACTTTTGAAAGAAAACCACAGTAGACCAGTGTCAAAATGGTCCCTTTATAGGCAACAGTGTGGTAGCAAATTCTCATACCGGATAGTAGGTAGTTTCAGAAACTGAGTGATTCTTAAGAACTTTGTTTGAGATTCACAAAAATATATCCCCCATATTCTGTTTGATAACTTCAGGAACAAAATTAACTTTGTTATGCCGTGGACCGTTAAAACCACTGCTCTCGGTCTAGCTAGGGTTGTATAGCACATTACTTTTTGTTTTGTTTTTTGGAATGACCCTTTAAAAAGTTGATGTTCACTAGTTAAAGTGACTGGACCTTTTAGTCTACAGCTCATCAGACTAGTTCCTCGGTTGCACTACTAAACTCAATGGGAGAAATTAAGATTATATGGTCTCAAATGACATGTTTATATTTTATTACAAATTTGTTAAGGACAAATGATGTTAAATGCCATCCAAGGGTGCTCTGTTGCGTATATGAAGTTTAACGAACATATTCTGGTTGACCTCAAAAACAACGGATTAACATTAACTATAAGAACTGCAATGAGAAGCCGACGTCACCATCAAGTTAGCCTATTACGAATATTCCAGAAATTAAGTATATTTAACGATATACATATCTTGAAAAATACAGGAATAGCTACAGAAACATTATTGGACTCAAAATTGTTTGTTTTCTTTGTATTATAACATATCAAGACTAAAATTCTGCCGTATTCATTATTTCATTATTTAAGTGAGTAATCAAGTTAAAGCAAATCTATCTGTCGATTATTCTCCCATGATTGAATACCGAGGATACATTTTAAGAAAAGTCACCCAGGAAAGAACCTGTGCACGAAAAACAAACTACCGAACGTCTGATCCGCTCTCAATCACAGTCCCCTTGCATCGAGACTGTGACTGTGTTATCATCCTCAGGTGTGTATCACCATT